>BPTQ01000003.1:7497978-7674099 GCA_019973895.1 Chrysanthemum seticuspe | reverse complement strand
TGGGTAATGAAAAAATACAATCTGAAGCAGTCACAGGAAATCTAGATGGATGGCATTGTTCATAGCTTAATATTAATGAAGTCTTACATTCCAAATAAGAAACCGCTTTGTCATGATATGTGGTTTGGCCATATTCTTATTTTGGAGGTGTGTTCATATGTTGAAAGTCTCGCAAGAGACAGAAAAGAAAGAGGCAGGAAACGAGTACAATTAAGAGTCCGAAGGTGAGTTCTTAATGTGATTATTACTGTTTATGATGAATGTTCTATATTTGTAAACAAGCCAATTCATCCTTGTAGTATAAGGTCTTGTTGATATATGGATCCTTATATGCAATAATCTTTGTTAGATGGAACATGGAAGTTAGCTGTTCTGTATCAGTCAGTTGTTTAATTATTTCTGAGTCGGGAATGTGTTTTGTCTACGTAGTAGGAGCTTAACTGTGTAACTTGCAAAGTTCCTTGAAACATTTTGCACTTTGTATAAAAAGCTTTGTCAAAGTGTATGGCATTATATGTAGTTAACAGATTGGACTTTGTTGGTGGTTTTCTGTGTGCTAAGTTTCAGCAACTTTGTATTCAAGTAGGCTAACTAATGTTATTAATAGGTGATGTTTTGGTATTCCCGGGTACAGATAGGTAAAAATTGGTTGCGGGTACATGAATTATATGCATATTTTAGTTCAACTGCATTGGCCTTGGCTCACTATTCGTATCTCTTTAGTTCACTTCTACTCTAACAAACACTGATGCCACCAATGACAATGCGCATACTCCAGGTCCTGGTGCTACTACCAGTGTGAGAGTTTGATGCTGTAGAACCTGTCAACTTTGAAGGATATCAGTCCAGAAATAAGAACAAAATTGAGCACAAAAGAGATTAACTGTAACTGTGGTTATATGATTTCTTTATTGAATAAAGCTAAGGCTATTTATAGCCTTTACAAGAAACAACCAATAAAAATACTACTACTCCTAAAGAATCCTTGAACTATGATCCCACTTTTATAAGTGTAATCTTTTATATAATAAAAGAATTACATTATTTCGGAGTGTTTTTGCAAAATCATTTTTATTGAAGAAAAAAAAATTGGACCAATAAGAGAGCTTAATTTTGCTATATAGGCGAAATCGAGCAATATAATTGGTTATTAAAAAGTCAAAATTGAATCAATTTTGGTCATAATTGAAAAAATTCGTGTAGAAGAAAAAAACCAACTAAAAAATATATGTGTCGGAAATAGGAAAAAGAAAACTTAAAAAAAAACGGAATTGCTTTTTATAAACTTGAAGGACCACATGTAGAAGACCACCACCCGATCATAACCATTCGCACACTATCATAATATGGTCTTCTTTATTGGGCTGATCAGAGGTATGTTTTTGGTTTAAGAATTTAATTAATAGATTTAGGGTTTTATTATTATTTTTTTTACCTAATTGAGTTGTGTGAAAATTTAGTTTCAACAGATAACAAGGATCATCTTATTTACAGGTGTTCAACATGAATATGGATCATCAAAATAGACATCGATCTTATGGACATTTAGGCTTATCATTAAGACATGCCGCTTACTTGGATTCTTGGTAAAAATGGAGTGTCTTGAAAACTGCCCTAAAGCTACGCTAAAAAAGGTGCTTTTTGTACTTCTGATCTTATACTTTCTAAGATTGTTTATGTTATGGCTGGTGAATCACTACATATTTGCCAAGTATAGTTAGTGATTACAAAATGGGTGGTGGGTCCAATCTCGGGCGGGTTAGGTAAAGTTACAAAATGGGTCGTATTGTTATAGATTGATTGCTAAATAATTTATTCAAACCCCTTTTAGATGGCTTTCAATCCGGTTAGCCCTTTCGAGCCATTTGATTCATAATGTGAGGGATTACTTAAACATTGTTGGAATCACTCCTAAACCATAATCAAGTGTTAGTAATCTATATGTAATAGTTAGCTTAAATATGGCCTTTATGTTTGTTATTACCTTAGGCTTATGTAGAAGGCCCATATGCCTAGGCCTAGTCCAATAAGGAAAAGGATGGGAACTAGGAGTGTTGCCCTAGCTTCCCTCCTATAAATACCCCTTGTAAACCTTCACTTGAAGGTTGGTTGTTCAATTTATTCCTTTCACTCACATCTACGCATAACTGTCTTAGTCTTATCGTGTGTGTGTGTTGGTTTATTGTTCAATCGCCTTTATCTCTTTCTATTAAGCTTGTGTTGTAAATCTAGTGACCTAACAGTGGTATCAATCGCCTAATAGTTGGGTGAACGTATAGTTTCTTGAAGTGGGTTTTGGTCCTACGCGTAGAACATACGTGCGTGGTTTGATACTTTGGTTCGCTTAAAAACACAATTTTTACACGTTTGAATCCAAGATTCTTGTACTTTCAATGTTTTAAGGTATTAAAATAACTGTTTTTGGCAAAAAGTTTTAAACTTTATGCGTGGATCATAGTTTTTAAGCTTGTTTTTGTTCGTGGGTGTCGTTCTATGCGTAACCTGTTTAGCCGTTTTGATTCATCAAGTTTCACACTTTTGTGTTATTTTGGTGATATTGAAGCTATTCCATAACAAAAATCTGGTTTAGAAACAACTTTGGGCAAAATCACTTTTACGAGTAAGCTACGCGTAACTAAAACCCTATTTTTACGCGTAACTTTATCCGTGGTTTGATCTTCAGTTTCGTGGTTTACTCCGTCTTTTCTTGCTTGGATAAGCCTGAAAATACGTCGAATTTGGATATCTTTTGCACTGTGATAGTGTAAAAGATCATTTGGGATAAAACCCTAAATTTACGCATAAGCATAAAGCTTATGCGTAGAAATCTTACGCCTAAGCCTAGTCTTACGCATAAGGTAATCCTACGCCTAACTTTCTACGCCTAACTTTGTGTCTACGCATAACTTTAGTGCCTTTACCCTACTTACGCGTAAGCTAAAACTACGCGTAACTCTAATTGTTACGCGTAACTTTGGTGTTTTTACGCATAAGTCCTACTTGGTTTATTGTGATTTCTACGCCTAAGGAGACTTCATCAACAAAGGTTCATTCGACTACAAAGATCCATTTTTACCAACACAAGTTTTCAACATGTCACAACCACCATACTCTAACTATTTCCCTTACACTTATTCTCAACGTCAACAACAACTAAGTCCACAACAACAACAATGGAATCAACAACAAGCAATTTATCAACAACAATTTAATCAACAACATACTCCTCAACTTGCTACAATTCCACAACCTCAAATGGTTCAACCACCACCAAGTCTTCAAGTTCAACCCTACACAAATGACTTCAATCAACATCCATCAAGGAACACTATGAAGGAACCCACTTGGTTTGAAAAGATGTGTGAAGCTTTAAGCAGCCAACAATCAATTCATGAGGCTGGATCACTTGATAGACCTCCAATGCTCACTCCAGGAAACTATGATCAATGGGTGATTAGGTTCTTTAGGTTTTGTGATCTGAAGAAGCCACATGGAAAGTTCTTAAAGAAGGTTATCTTGGAAGGTCCATTTCAGATGCCTACTGTCATTGTACCCGGCCGATCCAAATGCTAATCCACCAAGAGATGAACAATCAAACATTGCTACTGTTGCCGACCTAAATGCAGAGGAACTTCTACACTTTGAAGCTGATGAGCTTGCAATGCAATATATCCTCTTAGGATTACCTAACCCAATTCTGCAAAGTGTTGATGCTCAAAAGACTGCAAAGGCAATGTGAGAACATATTCATCTTCTTATGAAAGGATCTGCACTCAATCAGGAGGATATGGAATCCAAAATTTACTTGGCTTATGAACACTTCATGATTGAACCTGGAGAGACACTAGAATCTTATCATCATCAATTCTCAGACATCATAAATGATTTGGATAAAAACAACATCATCATGCCAAGAATTGCAGTTAATACTAAGTTCCTGAGTAGTCTTGGTCCTGAATGGGAGAAGTATGTCATTTTTCTCCGTCAAGCGAAGAACATGCATCATTCTACATACGGATTGTTGTACGATTACTTGAAGCCTCATGAAAAGGAAGTTGATAGGGAAAGGATTCTCCATGCTCAAATTGCTTCACCTTCACAATCGGAAAATCAACAACTTGCCTTGTATGCTCAAAACAGTTATTCTCCTCAACCAGCAACTCAACCAACTGCTACAATCACACCATATGATCCTTCACAGCCTCAATCTCAACAAACTCAGTTGGTTCCATACAACAACAACAATGCTCAAGCACTTGTCAGTGAAGCTAATGAGGAATCTAATCCAGTCAAAGCATTGCAACAAGGATTTGCTATGATTGCTAATGCCTTTAGCCGTTATACCAACAAATCCAACAACCGTATTCGTTCCTCATCTAACATAAGGAATCAAGCTGTTGTAAACAATGGATGAGTTGAAGTTCAGAATCGTGGTTATGGTCGTCAGATGGGCGGTGGTCAAGGGTTTAATGCTGTGGGTAGGAATAACAATAGAGCTCAAGTGGTGGAACAGGGAAATGCTTAAAATGGGTTGAATGGTCTTCGATGCTACAACTGCAATGAGAAGGGACACCTGGCTAATGCATGCCCAAAGCCGAGGACAAGGGGCAGTGCTTATCACAAAGAGGCTCTTCTTTTGGTTCTCAAGGATGAAGCTGGTGGAACTCTCACAGACAAAGAACAGAGCTTTATGGCAAATGCAGACTTAGATGATGATATGGAGGATTTGCAGGCCAATGCAGGTGTTATGTTGATGGCTAATATGCATGAGTTACACATGAGTGACACAGGCCCAGTGTATGACACTGATGGCTTGTCTCAGGTACCCAAACAAACCATATTTATCTCTGATCTAATATCTCCGCCAACATCTGCATCCGGCAAGGCTCGAAATGTTCAAAATGAGTCGTCCACATCTCATTCCGACGATTTTCAAATAGACCCTGTAGTTATATTTGACGATCAAGATGACCTTATGGTTTCCCTTGATACTCAAATTGACTCCGTGGTTATACTTGAGGATCTAAGTAATGATCATGTTGTGACTCACGTTGAACACGCCGAACTTTTGCCTCATCCAGATTTTGCTCATTTAATACAAGACCAACAAACCATAGTGGAAGAATGTCGTGCCATTAATCAGGACTTGAAAAGCAAAAATGCACTGTTAACCAAGGATTTTGAATGTTTACAAAAGCAACTCAACTTTTTCAAAACTCAAGAAAAACGTGAAAAAGGTTTTGAAGCAGCCTTTACCAAATCTCATCAAAACGAACAATTATTAGAGAGACAGATGCGTGATCTAGCCGCTTCAAAGAATGATTTGTTGTCTGAAATAGAAAAACTGAAATATGAACATAAAAAGCAAATTAATGCTCTCACCTTGGAAAATCAAAAAGCTAAGGCTGAGTTGTTAACTTGTCAAAAACAGTACTTTGCATACAAAAAGCATTCAACGGAACGAATAGATGATCATCTTGAAGAAATCATCGGCTTGCAAAACAAACTTAAAGAGTTTAAAATTGTTGTTTACAAACATGGCGAGTCGGTCACAACTATTGAAAAGTTTACTTTAAAACCCAATCCAAATGGATATGGACCGAATCTTGCTGATTACAAACCTAAGCTTTCAACCAAAGCATTCAAACCAAATCCTGAAGTTTCCAGTGCAGAATATAAAATTGATAATTCAGTTATGAATGTTGTTGAATATCATCGTCAAGAGGAATTAGATGCAGAAGACGAGAGTCGATCAAAGTTAGAAAATGTTGTTTACAACAAACCTTTTAACTATTCAAAAGCGGTCACTTTCGTCACACCAACGGATTCTTCTAACACACCAAGGATTATCATAAAAACGTCTGAGTCTTCTAATGTTAATCCCAAACCAGATTATGCACAAACTTATGGTCCTTTACCTTCCATCAGTGAAGTAAACTCAAAACCTGAAAATCGCAAAATTCTTAGATATTTTGACCTTTTCATGGCTGACCTCAAAACTTTACAACATGAGATAGAATATCATTCTGAAATCAAAGTTCAACATTTTTAATCGCCTCTGGAGCGAGAACAAAGAGACATTTTTCAGAAAAATCTTTTACCAAATGTTAAAAATTTGAAAAGTTGTGCATTGTCTTGGGAAAGGGACTTTCATAAGGAACTTGGATTGATGAAAGCCATTTTCGAGAAAACAGAAACACCTATTTCTAATACTAAACGTAAAAAGAAAATGTTGAGAAAAGATGTTGATCGACTCTTGGAAGCTGTTATCTATGCTGATGTCCATAATGCTGTGTTATTGAATTCTTTGCCATGTGCATCTGATTATATCTCTGCTGATACTATTGATTCTATGGTAACTGTTGCGACTTCTGATAATGTGCATTAGATCGAGTCTTTAAAAGCTGAAAATGAATGTTTGATAAACGAACTTTCAAATGCAAAACGTCGTCTTCAATGGTGTCAAAAAGATTGTAACACTCGTGAACTTGCTTTGCAAAACAAAATCAACCAGTTGCAATCCAAAACGCTTAACCCAAAATTTGAGCAACTGGATGATCAAAACGTGTCTTTGAAATGTCAAATCACAAAATATGAACTAGAACTTGTAAAAGTTAAACAGGAATATGGTGTCATATTTGATTTACTTAAAAAGACTCGTGATGAAGCATCAAACGAGCTTGATCATTTTCTTTCACACACTAAGGAAGTCATGAATTTTTCGGGAAATCTTCGTTCTGAAAATCAAGAATTGGTGCACACTATCTTTAAGTTAAGAGAGATGTTAGAAAAGTATGAACAACTTTCGCCTACCGTGATTAAGAGAATAGCCCCAGTAACACTTAGTAATCATGAACCTAGAATCCCTACTGCCAAATCACAAGTTGCTAACGTGCTTCCTTCTACTGAAACAAGACTAGTTGCGTCTTTTCCAAACGTCCGCACTTCACAGCCTAGGAGCACTACATCGAAGAATAGGAAGTTGCGACCTAAGAAAAGATCAATAAGGAATGCTAAAGTAGAAGAACACCCTAGGACTATGAATAAGACTCATGTTGCTTCCACTATCGATATTGCGTCTGGCAAATGTAATAGAAATAGTGATGTAACGAATGCTAAACCTTTGAGTACCTTTGATATTCAGTCTGATGCACCTTGTGTTATTTTTCGTAAAAGTATGAATTTTGATTGTCATGACAAATGTGTTGCTAAAGCTATCATCTCTCATTTAAGGAATCCTAAGAATCGGCATACCTCTAGGCCCACTAATCTTTCTCAGTCTGTGCTTGGAAGACCGCCTTCTTTAGATTCTAAGAAACGCATTGCTGTCCCTGTAGCTCCAGTTTCACCTCCTAGGAATGTAGTACCATTTAGTGCATTCACTAAGACTAAAGCAAATACTAGTTGGAGATGGCAGAAATGGATATATAACACCCTAGGATTTAAATGGATACCTAAAGCTATTAATGTGTGTATGTCTACTATAACTGCTCCGGAACCCTCTAACATTTCGGGTTCCACATCTACTTCTATTTCATCTGTGTCGTCTGTGTGTAATGCAGGTGATACAGATCATTCTCTGGATTGTTGATAGCGGATGTTCCCGACACATGACAGGCAACCTTAAACTGTTATCAAACTTTATTGCAAAGTTCATTGGCACTGTCAGATTCGGGAATGACCACTTCGCAACTATCATGGGCTACGGAGACTATATCAATGGGAACATTGAAATTAGCAGGGTCTATTATGTGGAAGGCCTCGGTCACAATCTGCTTTTAGTAGGTCAGTTTTGTGATGGAGATTTGGAGGTTGCTTTCAGGGAGAAATCTTGTTTCATTCGTGATCTACAAGGAAACGACCTTATGTCTGGCTTGCGTAATTCAAGTCTTTACACTATCTCTATGCAAGACATGGTTGCTTCATCTCCTATTTGCTTACTTTCAAAGGCAACATTAACAAAATCCTGGCTATGGCACCGTCGTCTCTCACATTTAAACTTTCAAACCATCACCAACCTTGCTCGTCACAAACTAGTTGAAGGACTCCTATGATTTCGGTATTCTAAAGATCACCTTTGCTCAGCTTGTGAACAAGGGAAAAGCACTCGTTCTCACTTTCCTTCAAAAGTGGAACACAGCTCTCAGCATGTCCTTCATCTTCTTCACATGGATTTGTGTGGCCCGATGCGCGTGCAAACGATCAATGGCAAATGCTACATCTTAGTAATTGTTGATGACTATTCACGCTGGACTTGGGTCTACTTTCTTCGAAGCAAAGACCAAGTTCCACAGATAATCATCACCTTTCTCATGAAAATACAGGTTCAGCTCCGAAACACCGTCCGACAAATCAGAACAGACAGAGGCACTGAATTTGTTAACCAAAATCTTCGTGAATTTTATGAGAAAGTGGGAATTCAGCATCAGACATCTATTGCACGCACACAAGAACAAAACGGAGTTGTTGAAAGACGAAACCGAACGTTAATGGAAGCTGCAAGAACAATGTTAATCAATGCTAAACTCCCAGACTACATGTGGGCAGAAGCCGTATCTACTGCATGCTATACTCAAAACCGTTCTATGATTACAAAACACCACAACAAAACACCTTTCAAGCTTGTCCACAACAGAAAACCGAATCTAAAACACTTTCATGTATTCGGATCTCTTTGCTATCCGAATAATGATCGTGATGACTTGGAAAGCTCAAAGCCAAAGCTGACATTGGAGTCTTTATTGGATATTGTGATAATTCTAAAGGTTTCCGAATCTGGAATCGTCGAACAAAGGAGGTTATGGAAATGATTCATGCTCATTTTGATGAACTTACGGAAATGGCTTCTAAGTATAACAGCTTGGAACCCGGTCACAACCGCTTAAACTTTCCCCAAACCCCATCATCAACTGAACAAAACCCCCATCTCACTCATCAACAAATGGAAAGGCTATTTGCTCCGCTGTTCAGTGACGATATTGATGAACGTGCTCCAGGTGTATCTGCTGTTTCCGTTGCTCAACCTGATACTACTCTTATACCTGATACACCTGCTACAACAACTACGATTGAAGAAGCACCACCAGTTGACTCTACAACAACAGTTGAACAAACCGCTTCCAACAATGATGAACCGGCTGATGATGTTCTGAATGAAGTACCCCCACCTGCAGATTTTGATCCAAATGCGTTCTTTAACCCATTTTCTAATGAGACTGCTGCACCAGATGTCGCAGAATCTTCAACAATCCATTTGAATCCTCAAAATCTGCACAATGTATACCAACATCAACCCTCCACACATAGATGGACAAAAGACCATCCTTTGGAAAATATTATTGGCAACCCGAATCAACCAGTCGTTACGAGACAACGTCTTCACATAGACGGTGAACATTGCATTTATGCACTCACTGTCTGCCAATCTGAGCCTAAAAACATTAAAGACGCAATGACAAAGGACAACTGGATTGAATCCATGTAGGAAGAACTCAACCAATTTAAACATCTTGAAGTATGGGAACTGGTTGAAAGACCAACATGGGTCTTCGTCATTAGTCTTAAATGGATTTGGAAAAACAAATTGGATGCTGAAGGGAACGTTATCAGAAACAAGTCACGACTGGTGGCTAAGGGTTATAGACAGGAAGAGGGTATTGACTTTGAAGAATCATTCGCTCCGGTTGCTCGTCTTGAGGCTGTTAGGATTTTTCTGGAAGTTGCGGCTCACATGAACATCACGTTCTTTCAGATGGATGTCAAAACTGCTTTTCTCAATGGACAACTGAAAGAAACGATTTATGTTAGTCAGCCAGAAGGATTCATTGATCCAGAGTTCCCTAATCATGTCTACAAACTGAAGAAAGCTCTCTACGGTCTCAAACAAGCCCCTCGGGCATGGTATGATAAGCCATCATCTTTCCTCATTGCCAATAACTTTACCAAAGGTTCAGTCGACCCAACTCTTTTGATATAATATCACGGGGAACATATTTTAATTGTTCAAATTTATGTGGATGACATCATTTTTGCGTCAACTCATAAAAAGTACTCAATCGCTTTTGCAAAACTAATGAAGAAACATTTTGAAATGTCCATAATGGGTGAACTTACGTTCTTTCTAGGACTACAAGTTCATCAATCACCCCGTGGTATTTTCTTGAGTCAGTCCAAATATGCCCTTGAATTGTTACACAACTTTGGAATGCAAACCTGTGACACCTATGCCACACCAATGGCTCATACCAAGAAGCTAGACAATGATTTACATAGGAAATTGGTGGACCCTACAAAATACCGTAGTATTATTGGGTCTCTCATGTATCTAACAGCTAGCAGACCTGATATTGTCTTTGTTGTATATCTTTGCTCCCGTTATCAGTCGCGACCAACTGAAACCCACCTCTCTGAGGCTAAAAGAATCCTCCGATACATCAAGGGAACCATTAACTTGGGGATCTGGTATCGGAAGGATTCTGGTTTTGAACTAATTGCTTTTTCAGACGCTGACCACGCAGGATGCTTAGATTCACGGAAAAGCACTTCCGGAGCTTTACAATTTCTTGGTGACAAATTGGTGTCATGGCAATCGAAGAAGCAGGATTGTACATCGCTGTCCTCAACCGAAGCAGAATATGTAGCCATGTCGGCGTGTTGTGCTCAAGTCATTTGGATGAGAACACAACTCAAAGACTATGGTTACGTATTTGACAGAATCCCGATGTACTACGACAATCGGAGTGCTATTGCGATCTCGTGCAACTCAGTTCAACACTCAAAATCAAAGAACATCGATCTTCGATATCATTTCATCAAAGATCACATGGAACAGGGTACTGTTGAATTATATTTTATGGGTACAGAATACCAATTGGCAGATCTACTCACCAAAGCTTTGCCTCCCGCTAGGTTTAATGAGTTGGTCCACCGGATTGGTATGAGGTGTTTGACTCAAGAGGAATTGGATGACCTCCTAAAACAGTCTTAAAAACCTGTCAAGCACCAAAATCTCTTTTGTAAATACTTTTTCAAAAACAAAATACAAAAATATAAAACCTGATAAAACAACAAAAATATTCTTTTATCTATTTTTTCTTTCAACATGGAAAGTACATTTCATCCGTCAACACTCTAATCTTTCAAAATTCAGTATTTTTCTGATCAAGTGTTGAGGGGGAGAATATAAATACTTAACTGTTTCAAAAACATCCGTGTACTTGCATGTTACTCTATTCTGGTTGTTTCTTGTATCAATGGTGGTAAACTTTTCTAGTTAAACTAACACTCCTCGGACCAAATTTATAACCTTTCATTATTTTCTTAAGTCGAGGGGGAGTGTCGTCAAGTTTCTTTCTTAAAATCTTTGTTTGGTAACCAAAATGGAAGTTAAATGGCTTTGTATGAAAAAGGAAAAGGTGGAGGGACCAAAACTGTCAAAAGTGTAAACTGTTTTTTAATAAAAAACTCCCACACCTAACTTCTCACATCACATTTAATACTCAAACCTAACATAATCTACGCATACAAATCGTTCAAGAAATCCGTGTTTTGGATCATCAATTTGTAAGTTGTTTTATGATCTTAACGTGTTTACAAACATTGGTTTTGATTTTTATACAAATCCAACGGTCAAATTTTTGTCTATGATTGATTTAGTGTTCTACGCATAAGCGTGTGAACGCTCAATCAAGAATGGGTTTTTGTGGTTAAAATGATTGTGTCAAAATGCTTTTCTTACATCAATGAACATATTTTTATCACTAAAACATACCCGGATACACGAATTGAGTAACTTTGAAAATTAGGGTTTATGCGTGGTTTTGGGGGTTTTCAAATGTGATTGTATTTGGTCAAGAAGATTGTTGTGTGATGTTAATATCATGTTGAATTGATGATATCCAGGCCCTATAACAGCCCAGAAACACTAATTAAGTTAGAATTAGAAATTAGGGTTTAATGTTCTTGAGTTTTTGGTATTTTTGATTCACCACGAATTGGGTGTTAAAACTTGGTTATTAGACTCTCACAACACCTAAGACCTACCAGAAAACGTTTGGTGCAAATCCTATGGTTAGAAATCATATGCGTAATTCATAAACTCTAGGGTTTTGACTTACGCGTATGACTTTCTACGCGTAAACTGTGAAATGAGTTTCATGCCATGATATGTTTTTCAAAATGACTATACATGTTAAGATTGATGATATGATGACTTTATTTCAGGCTTGCTACGCATAAAACTCAGAATCAAGGTCCTTGTTACTCTACGCATAAGGATCACCTTACGCGTAGAAAGTTATGCGTAAGAGAAATTTTACGCGTAACTGTTACGCGTAAGGTTCTACAATGGGACTACGCGTATCCTGTGAAGGATATGCGTAAACAGTAACCTCTATGCATAAGGTCTACTCTTACGAGTAAGCCTTACGCGTAAGGTTTTTATATGCCTACGCGTAAGCTCTACGCATAAGGTCCCCTTTTCCTACGCGTAACATTTCTTACGCGTAAGTAAGGATCCTAAGCATAAGCTTGCGTCTACGCGTATACTTCTCCTGTTTACGCAGAAGCTACTATTCCTACACATAAGCCTTGATCAAACCTTCGTTTTGAATTGTTACGCGTGCAAACTTGTAAATAAATGAATCATAACGTCACGAATCCAATAATGTCACTAATAAACTTAAACGTTTGATATGTTATGAACTATAAGTGATAACATAAACTTTAAAACTTAAATTTAACTAACTCACGAAATGTTTCACGACGTCATTGGACTATTGGACAAACAAGTGACTTAGGACTCGTAATAATCATTAACACTGTACATTCAATAATTAGACAATAAAAACCTTCTGTTAACTAACATTATGTCTTTCGATATGTTGGTTCTTTTGGCTAATGTTATTTCAGATCACGACAGGGCTGCTCAAATGAATGTGGATGCACCAGAAGTTCTCACAATTGCTGACATCTTCCCTAATGGCTATCCAAGGAAGATGGGAAAGAACAATCTAAGAGTTGATTTTGAAACTCTCTCATGCTCAGAGTCTTCCTGCCTGATTGCTGTGGATATTCTTAAGAACCATCCGTACCAGAATATGCTCTCACACTCTGCTACTGTTCCAGAGATCTACATTCAACAATTCTGGAATTCAATGCAAAGGATCAAAGGTCAAAGTGCGGTGACTGTGACACTCAATCACAAATAAATCACCATCACACAAGCAGATCTACGGGCTGTTTTTCTAATTCCTGAAATCGAGCCAACCGACTTCTATACCATACCCACTGAAGAGACAGTTCTGCAATTCCTGATTGATATTGGCTATGATGAAGCTTTAGGAATAATCACTAAGCACTCTCATGTGGAGCTTAAGAATATTCCTCAACCGTGGAGAACCCTCTACATCATCATTACTAAATCGGTCTCTGGTCGTGATAGTGGTTATGAGCATCCCAAACTCATGGAACTACAAATCTTCTGGTCATTAATCAACAAAAAGGACATCGAAATTGAAGCACTGTTATGGGAAGACATGATGTCATTTCTCAAGAAACTTGGCTCAAAGATTCCCTATGTCAGATACACAAAACTGTCCGATATTCCCCAGAGGCTCAATGACCCAGACAATAACGATATGTTGACTGAGCCTACCCTATCAGTCAGAATCAAGGAATCGTCAACAAAGAAACAGGGTGCTGTGTTACCTGATCACCTTCTAACAAATGAAATCAAAAAGCTCGAGACATACAAAAGGTATCTGGTAGCAGTAAGAGAAGGCAAAGTTGGTCATCTCGATGAGAAGTCTTATGGTACACCTATAGGGAAAACCAGAAGAGGAAGTGGAGGAAGTGCTGCAAGCACTGAGAGTCAGAGGACGTTCCCCAGGAGGAATCTTCCACGAAAGAGGACAGGTCCCACCAAGGAAGCTGCTCCTATTCCCGTATCTAAGCCTGAACTACAAAGACAACTAAGAGACGAGGACTCTGAGGGTACTGAATCAGATGAAGAGACTTTCTACTTTGAAACTGCTGAAGATGAAACTACAAAGGTATCTAAACCTCCTAGTCCTCCAGCTGATCAAGGAAAAGGGAAGACTCCAGTACTTGTGCCTTATGAAGAAAGCTCAAGCTCAGATGAAGAGCAACTGGATAAATCATATAGGAAGAAGTTCAAATTTGTTAGACTTCAACACGTAGCACAACAATTTGCTAAAGAACAAATGGGTGGCCCCAGAGGGTCGAGTGGTGGAGCTCAACCTTCACCAGGTCTTGATGCGGTTAATCAACCCGATAAGGGATCTGGTGCCACCACTTTGGTACAACAACAGACACGTGTCAAAGACACTCTTGAGTATGATTTTGAAGAACCAGAATCTGAGAAGTTAGAGAAGGTAAAAGCTGATGAAGAAGCTGCAGCCAAAGCCAAAGCTGATGAAAAAGCTAAGTCTGGAAATGAAGAAGATGTTGAGTATGATAAGATTCTTCTAGATAGTCCTGCACAATCAAAGGAAGAAACTTCTGAGCCACCAAAGGACCCGGAGTCTCCTCACATCTCATCGTCATCGGATTCATCTTCTTACTCTTCACCACCACCATCAAAGAAATCAACCAAATCATCATCCAAATCAGTAAAGAAGCCAACTCCATCTTGGATCTCTAAATCAAAGAATCGAATCGTTAAAGCTGTAAAACGAGTCAGAAAGAAAGACATTCTCTACAGAAAGTTGAATTTCCTTGCTGACCAAATACAGCTTCTACATGATGAGCAAGACTAGATGAAAGTTGAAAGGGAGTATGTACAAAAGCTTATGAAGGATGATCTTCAAGGGAGCATGGACGAAATGATAAAAGGATACTCTCACAAGTTCCTAATGGAGGTCGTTCCGAAACTGACAAAGGAGATGTATACCAGACAACTGTATCCAAATCTCTTGCATCTAGCCAAGCAAGCCATGAAATCAACACCAATGACTATGAACATCAACCCAGTTGAACCCACAATCTTCTCAGATGATGAACTGGTGAACCGGCTAGTAGTGCAAATGTCGAAACGCTCTGCAACGTTTGCCTCACACGAAGCTAAACTGTTTGAAGCTCTACTGGAATACCAACTCAGGTCCGCATTCCCAGAAGAAGCTGTAAGGCCAAAACGTTCAAGAGACAACAAAGACAAAGATCAAGATAAGGATAAGGAGCCTAAACGCAAAAAGAAGTCTAGTGAATCATCTTCCATTCAATACGCAATGCAACCACCACCACAAAGGACTCCTTCTCAACAAAGATCACCTCCTCCCTCTTCTACAGATAAACCTCATGATTCTGAGACACCACCCCAGACTCAGAAAACCGGTGACCACTTTGAGTATACGGGTGGTGACGATGAAGAATACCATGAGCCCCAACAACAACCCGACTCTCCCGACAATGTACAGAAACCAGAACCCTCATCTAGGCCTAAGAAACAGAAGAAGGAGGCGCCCAAGGCAGACGTCCTATCATGGCTAGATGAAGATACCACAGAGGAATTTGAATGGTTTTCTACACTTGTTAATTCCACTCCCTACCCTGCTAAAGGTCAAGAACTAGTAGACGGTAATACATTGGAGCATGCAAAGATACTGCAAGAAAAATTCCGAGTAAAGAAGATGACAAAATCTGAGTTGCGGCGAATCAAGAATGAAGCCTTTCAACTGTTAAAAGATAGCTCAGAAAGTGCCATCGAGGTCGAATATCACCTTGAAAACATTGCTCGAGCTATGTCTAACAACATGGATTGGCTCAACCCAGAAGCAAACATCGACTTTACGAAGCGGGACAACCCTCCATCTTACACCGACTGGTCTAAACCACTACCAACAATCGGCCAACCAAATGAGCCTAGAATTCCATTCCGATATTTCTTCAACAAAGACTTGGAATTTCTTCTACACGGTGGCGATGGTTTAAGAAAATACGCTACATCTTTGACACTTCCATTCCCGGCAGCAATCTACTCTAACTGCATAGCCATCGAGGAAAGGTCTAACCACTTGTTCTCCAACAAAGTGGAAGAGTACAACCGAGATGCAATGTATGGGATTAACCATTGGCCGGAACGCCGAAGAATCTATTACCGCAGCTGCCAGGTTCAAAAATCTCAACATGAAGTGTTCAGTCCTAAAAGTATCGTTGCCATCCAACACGTTGATCTTTCGTCAAAATGGGACTACACTTTTCTGAAGAATATTGTGGTCAAAAGGCAAGACGAAAGGGATTATGCATTCTCTGAAGCTGACTTTGAGAATTTGTCTATCAACGACATCGAAGACATGTACCTTGCCAAAGTACAGGGTCGTATGAGATAATTCTCACTGAAGTACAACGTGAATTCATCAAGTCAGTGCTCATCTTCATCAGACGCATAGTCATCAAAGAACGTGTAGAAGATCTCCAGCTTGCAGTAGAATCTTATCAGACCCGTGTCAACTTCACTCCACCGCAGCTTGATCTTCCCGACATCAACCAGCTCTCATAATTTACGCTCATCAGCAAACCATTTGGCGTCGTTTACCGCAGTGAACTTCAAAGAAATTGCTTAATGGCGTGTAGAGATCTTCACAAGTTTGGGGATCACACTTTAAAGATGGTTAGGGATGGATTGGCTTATCGATTGAAGGATATACATTAGAAGATTGGGTCTCCTAAGCGATGGAATTCTCAAGATCGAAGGGATGTGAAGAGGATCATCACGATGATTGATGAATGGTTGTATAGAAGGGATCAATTCAGAAGATTGGAAAGCTATGTTGGTGGTCGACCCAGGATTAACATCACCGGCTTTCAACGCCCGGTTCAAACTCCTGGCAACATTGTTGGACTACCTGGTACCCCTTGAACTGCTTCTTTCATTATAAATTTGGATGTATGATTTATTATGTCAATGGCTTGTGCACACATTACAGTGTACAACCTGTTCTTGTAAATAAAGGACCCTGTGGTACGCTTCAGTGCCACAATCCTTATAAAGGAGCAAAAGCTTCTTACTTTTGAGTAAAACCTATCAAACCTTTCACTTTTCAAGGTTTTGCTCAAAAGAACAAGTACTTCCCCTTATAATTTTCAAAACCTCAACCGTTTATATCACTTGTTGAGGGGGATTATTTGACTTTAAAACTTTGTTCACTAATTATTCACAGTGGTCATCTTCCCACAAAACTCAAAATGATCATATTTATTCTCAACATTTCTTCAAAAATAACACTGATATGCCATTTTTTAGGGGGAGAAAAGTTATGTGATAAGAAATATGTTGTGCAACTGTAAATGAATCTTTGTGCTATAGACTTAACCAACGAATTGACGAGATCTTAACTGTCAGTAACTCGAAAAGACTTGTCCTGGACGGGTAATAATTTCAAGCTAGTTCGGTAGTGATGTAAACGTGTCTCGCAAAGGACTTGCCCAAGTAGAATGTACCATTCGAGAAACTCTTGGTAGACATGAACCTTGACGGGTTTGACAACCTTTCGGGGTTGTCCACACCTTCAAGATAGTTATTAGAGCTAGTTGTCACCTAAAAGCTGACAATGCAACTCTTTAACTATGCCACGTAACCGTGTCTCGCGGGGGAATGTCTATTTTGAGTCGATCAATTCAAAAGTGCGCGCTCTTCCCTCACTGTGTAGATTTCCGTCAAAACTCTAAAGCACATGTGGAGGGGGAGTATTTTTGTCTAAAAGATAAAACTCTCACAGTGGTTCAAACATGATTTTCATTTACAAACCCTTTGAGAGATTTTCTTGAAAAAGGTTTTATGGCAATGGAGTTATAAGGTGATTAAGGTTAGGAATAACCGTCCTATGATCCGCCAGAGCTGGAGGGATCTACCCAAGGACACTACCAATAGTTAGAATTTAGAAGTCCTTAGGTTTGATTATAAAAAGGAGAAAATGAGAATCGGAGAAAGAAGGAGTTGAAGAATTAAAAAGAAATGCAAAGAAAAGGGTGAAAAGAAATAGCCCTCCAGATTATTCAACTTAGGGCAGACGTCGGGTTCAATTCATATGCTACTGGTTGTCACTAGATGAAACCGGTATTGAAGACTAAAAGTCGTTATGGACCCAGTGACGCATGCACTAAACCTTCTTAGCCACTCAAGTTTCTCTCAACAGAAGCTTGTTTCATTCTCACAGGGAACCCTACGTAAACTATCGGCTTTCTCTTAGAGATTGCTGGTATTGAAGAAGGAGACCCTCTCCCTAGTCTCCGCTCAGGAAAACCAAAATGCACTATTGAATCTAAAGCCACGAGATTCATCAAAAGATCTCTTAGGTACACTTGACATTTCATCACTTGGTGTTTGTGACACATGGTAAATTTTCACCAAAATTTAACTGATAATTAGTAATTCATTTTACTAAGCCAAATTTATTAAGCATGCATAAGCTTTGCCTGATCATTCGAGTAGCTAACTCGCATACAGTAGGTAACTGCATCACTTTTTCATTCATATCATTTTATGAATATTTTATTTTGTCTTATGATTTTAAATTATAAGACGAGAGGGTATCTCGTTTTCTCCAGTGACCGACACTACACGCGTACCGACACTATGATAAGGACTCGCTAAAACAAATAACAAATGTCAGCAACTTGGAATATTAAAAGGATAAAATATTTCAGACACGTAATAAATAAAATGCTACGTTATAAAAATTTTCAAACAATGATACCTTGGTCACAATATGGCTTCGCGGGACACAAAATACTTAAACACATTATCACTTAAACAATGACTTTATAAGACTCAAGGGCAAACATACATAACTATAATGTATATGCATACATCTCATACAATAAATATTCCACATACAAAATACTTACACAAAATAAACATAAGTATACAATACACCTACTTTACTTACATTTATTTACATCACCACTTTGGACTTTTATTTTTTTGTAACTCTTATATTACATTTACATAAAAGGATTTACAAAAGTTAAATATGTCCTCCTTGTTATCCTCCTCCACACACGACAAAAGCTAAGCCCCAAAAACAGAATATCAGGATATCATGTATCCTCTCTTCCTCCTCTAGTTCTGCGCCTCCCACCTAGATCGAATCTCCCCAAAGGAGATAACCAAACATGCTCATCCATCCTACCTTCCCTCTTTCACACCTTATTCATGTAAGAATTTCTTCCCCAAACCTATCTTGATGCGCCGCTACCTCCAAAGAAATCCAAGGAGGATCAAGTTAACCACAAGAATGAAGCAAATCTCCCACCAATCTATCTTGAGATTCCTTTGGTTTTTGGAAGGAAACCATTTTCGGCTTCAAACAAGAGGCAAGATGTAAAGACTTGGTCAAAGACTTCCTCCTTATTTTCTTTTTATACTACTCGAGAGACTAAGGGCTCACACAAAGCAAATCTCAATCCACCACACAAGAATAGTGTTCTTAAGAGTGTTGTGAAAACTGTTGGGTTTCTTACTCGGATTCGGATTTAGAGGTTTGGGTTGTGTGGAGCTCTCGAGTTAGCCTTCATCCTTGTCATTTTCGCCTCACTTGCATAAGGTTAATCTTTGATTCTTTTCCTTGTAATTTGTTGTACAAAATTTGGTTAATGTTAAATGTTGGTATCTTGTTGTGATTCGAGTGTAAGCTAGGTGTGGTAATTATGTATAAACTCGTGTTATAATAGGTCTATTGTCACTTTGAAAACTTAAGTTAGTCATGTGGGATTAATGTTGTCGTTGGGTTGTTGTTATTTTCCTGTCGAGATGCATAAAACAAGAAAAGCCAAGAGTTAAGTTTTATAAAATGTTGAATCACACTAGTATTGAGTCTGGGGAAAAGATGTTGTGTATTGGTAACTCGTATTGATTCGTATTTATGCAATCCGACAAGCTATATAGGCACCATCCCATAGTGTTAAGTTGTGGTCAAATTCGTCTAGGAACTAACTTTGATTTTCGTGGTCTTGTTCCGTATATCCGAGTGATTAAATCCATCAGGGGTCGAAGGAACGTACACCATGTCATGGTCTTGTTTTAGTTAAGAATACCAAATTCCATACTTTTATGTGTCGTCAAACGCTCCTTCTTGATTAGGCTTCGTTGGAAAGGTCAAAATGGGCGAAAACCCACTGTGGTTGTCTCCACAGTGGTGATGTTTTGAAGTCATAGGTGAGAAGTTTAGTACTCGAAAATTTAGTATGACTAACCTTCTTCGAGTCACTCATTTTTGATGGTCTCGACATAAGAAGCATCGGGTTAGTAAACCCACTACACTATTCAAAAGCTTGTATGTTGGGTTAGTTGTTTTCGAGTCACAAGTACCCCCGAAGGGTGCTAGTCTCCGTATGGCATTGCGAGGCCACAAAAATAGTCGTATGTCGTACTTTTCTTTCTGATAAAACATCACTCTAGAATGAAACATGAAACTGATACCTTACATGCTAGATTTCTAACTAGGAGCCTTATGTCGAAATTATTGTGTCGGCCTAAGTATGGGACCAAGTCGAGTAGTGCTCGACCCAAACGCATGTCTCGTCACACCTTGCTCATACTTTCAATAAAGGGACTAGCCAAGTTGCTCACACCAAGCTCCTGTAACTAAAGGTGTACTCATTAATAACAAATCTGGAAATGGGTTATTAGGATATGTCTTCTAAAAACTTGACTAACAAAGTGGAGTAAAGCTGTTGGACCAGCCCTCTCCCCCTCGTGCAAGTACTCCATCAAGCCCAAGCCCAAAAAAAAAATCTGGTACCCCATTATTGTTTTCGTATATGGGCCGCAGCCCATGTAAAACCTTGGGGGTGTTCGTATGAAGGTATAAGCTGGTCATCAAATGATACTCGAAGCATGTTATTAGATGTTAAACAACGAAAACCGTTTCCCGTCTATTCTTTCTTTCACCTCGTTACTTATCGTCTTAACATCAAATGTGTACAAAATTATAATTTAACAAAAATGCTCAAACATTTGACATAAACAACAAGTGTTTTAAACATGATTTACCTAAAATATCCACGACAATGTTCAACGTCAATCAGTGAGCTAATGTAGGGCATATAGATAGAAACCATCAAGACATGTTGTCATTTGACCAACTTTATAGTCTTCAAGTTAAAATTCGCCTATTTTCTAAATACCATTAGAAAAAAATAAACAAACTAATGTTTGCTTTTGACAATACCATTTTGTGTCAACTTAAATAAGTATATATACATTCATATACTTACTAATGGAACATTTTAATTATTTCTTTAAAATCAAACTTGGATTTTAAAACCATACTAATGTCAATATGAAAAGAGTATATATATACATTCATATATTTACTAGTAAACCTCTTACAATAATTTTTACAAACTAAAGGTTGATTTTAAAATCGTTATATAAGAATAATATTGATTGCACCATTTTAAGTAAGCAATACTTAAAAACGATGAACTAAAACATTACCCTCCTTATCTAGGTCGCGTGTCGGTGCCGTTTCACAACAATCACTAATCCCACATTTGGATTTGCACTTTTGCTAAGGTGAGTTTCATAGCCCCACTTTTACTTGATAATTTGTTTTATACATTTTGGGGTGAGAAATATGCAAAACATTTTATGGACCAAAACTATTACATGATTACTATTACGTGGTTTAGCCTAAGCCCTTATGTCCCTAGAGAATGCCCTTTTTCATGAACCGTCAATTCCCCATTGGGAAACGCGAATGTTATAAATAGATCTATTGAGGGTGACTCCTCCGTTCGGTTGGCCATGCTTAGGCCAAAGCGAAACGTATACCATGTCGGAACCAAGTGTTGAGGGACAAAACACTTGCTATGGGCCCCTATATTGTATGATATCATTTTAGCATACAGAAACTGTCGTAGTATCGGTTGCATGAACTTAGAGCTAACGTAATAGACATTCATACATATATCATTATATTCGTTGTAATGATTATATGCCTTTGCTTATGGTCCAAGCTTACTACTTTAATTTAAACCTATGAACTCACCAGCTTTTAGCTGACCTTTTAGCATATTTTCTCAGGTGTTTAAGATTTGTTCATGAAGGCAAGGCAAGAAGCGGATGTATGGTCGTAGTAATATTAAAGAAGTGTTTTTACACAAAAATGATGTTTTACTTTGGGACCACTAAATCTAATGGGATGTACCCATTTTTTTAAATGATGTTGTAAGACAACATTTTAAAACTACTTTATAAAAAATAAAACGGAGTATGTATTCCGTTCTTTATTACTTGTGTTATGATCCACCAATCCCGTAACGCTCCCGAATAAACACGTATGCTTCCGCTAAACCAATTTGGGTGTGTTACAGTGTTCAACAATAAGAACATCAGTGGTACGTTATCGAGTCCTTCACAGATCTTAGCAATCTGTCGAGAACATTTATGAGAGGTTCACAATTGTGATCCTCAGTGATTAAATGGAAACTCCTGCCATGGTCAACATCAAACAGCCCTGAAAGCAGGTCGCTTCGGTAACTCCCCGTGGATTACGCTTAGTGGTCTCAAACGGTCTACAGTCATGAGGTGATGCTTCGGTGTACCTTAACGACTCATCTAAACCGTAGATGTACTTCGGTACATCGTGTTATCTCACTTATGGGACTTCGGTTCAGGAACGGCCTTTGTGAGAATTAGAGTTGTGTTTTCACACTATGCTGTTAACACTCTCAAAGTTCAAACTTGTAAGTGCCGGAATCCGCTTATTACTAACCTTTCTTATGTTTACATCTTATGGAAGCTCTGGAGCGGACTGATCGTGCAGATTCTTCACATGCTCATATCAACATCATCACTAATGGAAGTTCTCTCAAAAGGCAACACAAAAGTCAGAATGATTCTACGTCAAACCAAATAATCTACAAAGTTAAAGACTTAAAGAACTTCATCAGTACTGAAATCCAACGTCAAAGAGCGTATGAGCGTGTTGAAGAATGACGTAGAGACACTGGAGTAGTGAAGCAGACCTGAGGCAGACTTGATGCAGACAACAACAACATACTATCACTACCATCATAAAGAACAATGATCAAAGAACAAAGACAAAGATGACGTCAAAGCATAATTGTTCAAAGAAAACTATCTCTCTACATTGGGGAGATTGTTCGAATCAACGCAATTCTTCTCACAAGAAAGAAGAATGTCAGAAGACATCAAAGCTTCTATTACATCAATGCCTTCACCGTTTTCATCACTAACACTTAGGGGGAGATTGTTGGAATCACTCCTAAACCATAATCAGGTGTTAGTAATCTATATGTAATAGTTAGCTTAAATATGACCTTTATGTTTGTTATTAGCCTTAGGCTTATGTAGAAGGCCCATAAGCCTAGGCCTAGTCTAATAAGGAAAAGGATGGGAACTAGGAGTGTTGCCCTAGCTTTCCTCCTATAAATACCCCTTGTAAACCTTCATTTGAAGGTTGGTTGTTCAATTTATTCCTTTCACTCACATCTACGCATAAATGTCTTAGTCTTAACGTGTGTGTGTGTTGGTTTATTGTTCAATCGCCTTTATCTCTTTCTTTTAAGCTTGTATTGTAAATATAGTGACCTAACAAACATGCAGTCAGTAAGATGGATAAAGAGCTTGGAAATTGTCCTTTATGCGAGCCAGGTGATGCATAGCATATTGATACATACCCTACTGATGATCACTTGATTCTAATGCTTATCTGGCACATATCATGGTTTCCCTGGTGGGTAAGTCTCAATTTTATAATATTGCACATCACTTAAATCCTAAATCTGGAGTTGGCAATATGGGTAGTTAGGACGGGTTGGGAAACATGTCAAATCATTTCAATACAGGTCGGAACGGGTCAAGTTCAGTTAAATCAAATATTTTTTTTATCCAAAGTCATAAAGGTACAACGTGCATGATCTTTTCCCCGACATATAATTTCTGTAAGTGTATTCCGAATGTTTGAAACCTCGAATTTTTTTGTTTTTGTAACAATAAGT
Organism: Chrysanthemum seticuspe; assembly: GCA_019973895.1. NCBI lineage: Eukaryota > Viridiplantae > Streptophyta > Magnoliopsida > Asterales > Asteraceae > Chrysanthemum > Chrysanthemum seticuspe. The sequence goes on along the minus strand of BPTQ01000003.1, from coordinate 7,650,114 downwards.
AACACGTTAATTATTCGTAAGCTATATGAAATATAAGACTAAAAACTAACCTGTTTTGACCCTTTACCCAACCCATCGATATTGCTACCTTTAATGATTGATGTACAAATGAGTGTGTGTGAGTGCAATCAGTTTGAGATAATTCATCTATTCGGAGGGTGCTGATGGCTTTTCCATAACGTCTCAAGCATATTTCTTTATTAAATATCCAAAGGATCAGACAGCTTCAAAAACTCCCAAATCACGACAGTTGTAGTACATGAGGAATGCATCTAGCCACAACAGGTGTGTTAAAGCCTTCCCCTCATTTTTGATATTTCTTACTTCTTAGTCAAGATATTCTAAAGCTCATACAGTCATACTAAATCTTACTGGCATTTGGTAAAATAGATAATATACTTTACTCTCTCGATCCACAAAGTATTGCTGAGTGACTAATGATCTTTTTACCATCATCAGAACTAGGTGCTTAACTTTATATCTCCGATGTGGGACCGAATTCGTTAACATAAATAATATATGTAGATCTGCAAGTCAGTTAAAGATGTCCTTACATTATGACATCAGAAGCTTTCTTGCAGGGATATATAGCATTTTAAAGTGTAGTTACAATGGGCCGTTCAAAGTAGTAATTAAAAGCCAGAAGAAGCACCTCATGAAGGTAATAGCCACATGTACGGGCCTGCAGCAAGGTAAAGATGTCCAAGATATGACATCGGAAGCTTTCTTGCAAAAAGATGTGTATCATATTAAGTGTTGTTTCAATGGGACGTTTAAAGTAGTCGCTAAGAGACACAACAAGCGACTGATGAGATGATGATATAGGGAAGAAGTGAAGGTAATGTGTTTTTTATTTCCCAGTTGTGTTAAGTGGATCATGGTGTTGACACTAAAACAAAAATGGAGAATTTCATATAATCTATAATATCAATTGTTTAAATCATAGAAGAATATGTGATGGTAAGGAAATAAAATAATATGAACATCATGTGATGCATAGATAAATGTACTCCAAACAACATTAAGTATAAAGTTTCAGTTTTACTTGAAAGACTCATAGGTTAGATCGATGATATTTTATAATTATAAAATCGATATTAGCTATACAATTTACTGTTGGTTTTATAGATATAAATTAGTAGACGTGAGTTAGGATCGAACTCGAGACCACGGGATTGCACACTTTGCGTATGAGAATTAAAGTTAATAATTAAATATAAATGTTATATTTATTTATTGATTAAACGAAATAAATATAACGGACATTAAGTAATTAAGTGTAATGGACTGATGGTCGTTAAATGTAATTGGAAAGGACTATATTGCAAATTAATATTGGGAAGGTTCCAGAATCCCTTGGGGGACACTCAACCGATCGGCCCAAGGGGTATTCCCAACCCAACTCAAACTCAACTTGTTCACCAAGTTATGTAGACTATATATACAAGGCTAGAGGTCTTGGTTTGGCATCTCTTGTACTCATAAGCTAAGCACCAAAAGAGTTTGTGTATGTGTGTGTTTTTTTGCTAGATTCGGTCGACTAACACCTCAAGGGTGTTGACACATTGCTTTTCCAAAATCAAATTGTTTTGTTTAATTAAAACTAGCATTACTTTAATTTGTTATAGTACGTGTGTACAAGAAAGTGGTACTAATACATTATTGTTAGTATTCTTGGATTGAATTACAAAATCGGTAAGGGGTAATTCTAATAATCCTATAAACCTTAATTAGGGTTCATCCAATTGCTAGTTTTGTGGATTTGATTCTTGTTAGGCTAGAATCAATAAATGTATGCATATTCTTGTTTATGTTAAATAATTATTCGTTAATCTTTTCTATACGTTTCTACTTGTATTCTTTGATGTTTTGTGTTTTATATTTGATTGTCATGATTTATAATTCCAACAGTGGCATCACGAGCCATTGGTTTAATGAGTAATTAATTACTAAACACGTAAAAAAACGAATATTGTATGTTGTTTGATATGATTGTTCTATGATTTTGGTTATGATTATGTAAACCCTAGTTTTAGGTTTAGGGCTTTTGCCCTAATTGATTTATTTTTTTTAAGGATCGATTAAAATTTTTTTATGGGGCGTACCCCTATTTTTTTTTGGTCGATTACTTTTAATTTTTTTTAGGGAATTGTTACGTTAACCTTATCGAAACCTAGAATTAATATATGTGTTACGTGATAAATTCATAAATAATATGTTATCTGACATGGAATTGTATGCTATCTTGTGACTTAATTGAATAATTGTTATGTTATACCCATGATGATACATGCATGTTTGTCATGGATGGTTGCTTGAATTATTGTTTAATTGTTAAGATATTTTATCACATGTTTGTTTTTGATACATCTTGAATTGGGAAAGACTCCAATAATATATTAATGAATCAATTATGTGCTATTTGTTATATTTTTAATTATGGCTTACGCAATCAATTCGTCGATGTATGTGGCTCACTTTCAATTGGGAAAGTGAAAGCCCAAATTAATATATACATTAATTAACCTAGACATTGATTATTAATAGGTTTTATCAAATAAGTTGCATGTGGCTACTTGTTTACACGTATTAATTGTTAGTTATGTGCGCATTATTTTTAGTTATTTATTTTTTAGGGCTAATAACCTATTAAAGCATCATACTTGTCACAAATATCAGTTCGACGTAGCGAACAAAAAGATACCTCTTTTAGACATTAAACTTGACATTGTTGTCTTCAATTGAGTATTATAACCATTTTACCCTTCTAAATTACATAAATGGTCCCTGTGGGTTTGCGAAAATTGCATCCATCGTCCCTAGACTAAATTACAAAAATAGTCCCTGTCAAATGATAACTAAATAGTTCTGCACATGGACTGTCAAAATATTTTCCAGCAACTTGTGTGATGCTTTTCTTACTTATTCACATGTGGAGTAATTTTTTGGAATCCTTCAGCAAAGTTTGAGGTGCTCCCTCCCTTAATAGAAGCAGCTGATGTTGGCATCCAAGTCGAGGTGACTAAATCTTCTGAAATACTTGAAAAAACTGTAACAAAATCTGGTACAAAGACAGGTCAGCCTTCTCTCTTACACTATTTAAGAGGTCTAGTCACCTCTAGATGGGAACGGGTCAATTTTGGGCTACGGTTTATCCGTAATGGGTCAAATCAGAAAATTTAGCTGAAAGTGAAATGGGTCCTATCTTCCTCATCTTTTGCTTGTACAACGGTGATATTCCAAGAGATGCCACAACTTCTGGGATTGGTTGAATCTGGGTTTTGATGTTCTCGGTGAAATTGGATCGATTGGATGAAGAGATTGATATCATTTGTACAGATCGAGAGTAATGATTGATTGTATGTCATTTTTGTATTTTGTTTTGTATGTGACGGTTTGATATGTATTGGATCTGAGATATTGAGATGTGGGTGATGATATTTTCTGGATGTGGGTGATGATTAGTGGTGTTTTATTTTTTTTTCGGTTTTTTTTTGAAGTAGGCCAAACAAATAGAAAACTTGGTAGGTACCAAGAATGATGCTGGTGTTGAGGTAGGGAGGTCTGATGGTGGGAAACCAAATCCGGTGTTGAGGTAGGGAGGTCTGATGGTGTTGGGATCATGGATGCAATGGATGCAATAGATGTAATAGAGGGATCATTTATATAATTTACCTTTTGGACAATGGATGCAATTTTTAAAAATTCAAGGGTAAAATGGTCATCACAATTTTGTATTTAATCTTTATTACTCAATTGAAGACAACAATGTCAAGTTTAATATCTAGAAGAGCTATTTTTTTGTTCGCTACGTCGAACTGACATTTGTGACAAGTATGATGCTTTAATAGGTTATTAGCCTTATTTTTTATTTGTTTACTTGTTTGTTTATTATGTGTGACAAGTTTTAAGCAAAGGGTAATTTTGAATAGAAAAATAAAACGGACTAAACAATGGTGAAATTTGATTTGTTTTTTTGAAGAGTTAAGTTTTCAAAAGTTTAATTGATTGATGATTTCGGTACAAATAGTGAGAACGGCTCACCCAATTTGATGGACTATGTGGGGGGTATAAGGAGGGGAGCGCATTAAATTGTGACCCTAAAGAAGGAGGTTATTGCTTCAGCTCTGAGCGAATTCTCCGCTTCCTTGCGAGTCAAATTGGAGTTACCAAGTAGGTTATGCGTACAATATCATCTTAAGGGCGAATTAGCTTTAATTTCATGTGCCATTTTTGTGGTAATTATCCGAAACACTAAGTCTTTAGACTTATGCAAAAGTACGATATAATGGACGATAATTAAAGGTAAATTCCTTGATTGGCGAAACCAATACCTCAATCAAAACTTTGATAATTTGATCTTTACGAATCGGTTAATAAAAGTTTTTTATTAAAATTTATGCTACAGGATGAATGCATGACATCTTTGTACATATTTGATTTGACACCATAAAATCAAAACTAGCACCCTTTATAAATTAAGTTTGTGCCATCTAGTTAAAGGATCACTTGAAGTTGCAATTTACGTCATGTCAGAACTTGGCGAGATTGTGATGGAAAAGTAAATTTTTATGCAAAGTCAGACCTTACATGAACATATTTGCAGTTCTTTAAGTTAGACAATTAAATTGTGTAGTAAGTGAGACCTGGACTCAAGGCATTAAATGGGATAAAACATGTTTATATTTGAAATAGCGTTGGAAAATATAAATCCTATAATGATCTAGGAATTGGAAATTGTTTGCCAATTATTGTTTGACAGATTACCTTATTATATGCTTTCGTTACTAGCAGATCAACTGATGTAATCAACCTATCATAATTTGGATCCTAGTTTTCGAGAAAATTATATGGTTATATGTTTATATTACCTTGGGTATATTTTGTTTTCTTGAAAAGTTGTATTATCAAAAATACTAATACTTGAACTTTTTTCTGTAGAAATGGCTCAAAACAATGATAACACTAACACTGCACTAAGTTCTGCATTCAAAAGCTTTTTTGATCGAGAAAAGTTGACTGGCTCTAAGAATTTCAATGATTGGCACCGCTCTTTGAGAATTGTTTGTAGAGTTGCTGATCGGTTGGATTATCTGTACACGCCTTGCCCTGTTGAACCAGCACTTGCCGCATCTGACGCAGAAAAGGCTGCATGGAAGGTTGAGTTTAAGTGTCATAACGATGTGGCTTGCCTAATGTTGGGAACGATGGAACATGCTCTCCAAAAGCAGTTCGAAAACTACTTCCCATACAACATGCTCAATGAACTTCGAACTATGTTTGAGAAACCTGCGGCTGACGAAATTTATGATTTGATCGATGCATTACACAACTGCAAGTAGGGAGAGGGTAAACCCGTAAGTGCTCATGTATTGGAGATGAAAGGATACATGGACCAATTACTAGCACTTGGCAAAGTTTATGAAAATGACATAGCTATGAACTTGATCAACAGATCCCTTAACAATGATTTCAATGGTTTTGTTCAAAACTTCAGTATGCACTACGTGGGGAAGGCAGTTAATGACCTACATGCTTTGCTAATTGATTATGAAAAAGGGTTACCTCAGAAGGCTCCTACTCCCCAGGCACTTGCTATTAAATAAGCCAAAACCGCAGCGTGCGAACAACAAGAAGGAAAAGGGCAAAGGGAAAGTTGATAAGGGTACAAAGGTTATGGCCTGTCAACCAAAACCCAAGAAGTACCTTACTCCTAGGAAAGAAAATCCTAAAAAGGATCAAGCATGCCACCACTGCAAGGTCGTTGGGCATTGGAAGAGAAATTGTGCTCTCTATCTTGATGAATTGTGGAAAAATAAGATGAAGTATGACGGGTCCTCGGGCGCCGGTTCTTCAGGTAACTTATTTGTAATTAAATTATTTACTCTAAATCATAAAAATTCTTAAGTATATGGTAGGGGATGTGGTATTCACATTTGTAATAAACTGTAGGGGTTTAGAGTGGAGAGGAAGCTAGCCTATGGGGAGCAATATCTGCATGTGGGCAATGGGGCACCTGCAGCTGTTGAAGCCGTATGAGTTTTTAGTTTAGTGTTGCCTTCGGGCTTAGTAATGTTATTGAACAATTGTTATTATGCACTTTCTATAATTAGAGGTGTTGTTTCCTTTTCAGTATTGTTGGATGATCGTTTTACTCAGACTATTTCACGTAATGGAATTTTGTTTCTTTAAGTGGTGTATTTTATTTTAATGTGATTACTGTGAATGTGTGTTTGAAATTGATGTGATTGGAAATGAATCTAACAAATATAATAATTCGATGTTTAGCATCAATAAGAAAATGAAGTTGGACTTGAATTCTTCTTATCTTAGACATTGTAGACTTGCTCATATAGGCAAGGCTCGCATGCAAAAGCTACAACACGAAGGGCTTTTGCAAAATATCAATGATGAATCATTTGATAAATGTGAGTCATGCATATCTGAGAAGATGACGAAGAAACCTTTTCATAGCAATATGGAGAGGGCGTATGATCTACTTGCTCTTATTCATACTGATGTGTGTGGACCACTTAGACATGTGTCAAAGAGAGGTGCTAGCTACTTCTTAACCTTTACTTATGATTTTAGCCGTTATGGTTATGTTTATTTACTTAATCATAAACATGAGGTGTTTGAAACATTTAAGGTTTTTAAAGAAAAAGTAGAGCTGCAATTGGGAAAGAAGATTAAAGCTCTTCGATCCGATAAAGGAGGCGAGTATCTAAGCCAAGAGTTTAAAAATTACTTAGCTGAGAATGGAATTGTCCAGAATCTCACATCTCCATATACTCCACAACAAAATGGTGTATCTGAGAGAAGAAATCGTACATTGTTGGACATGATACGATCAATGTTTAATCTTACTACTCTACCTTTATCCTTTTGGGATTATGCTTTAGAATCAGCTGTTCGCATTCTGAATATGGTTCCCACAAAGAAGGTTGATATGACACCATATGAAATATGGCATGGTAATGCTCCTAACTTGTCTTATTTGAAGGTCTGGGGTTGCAAGGCGTATGTTAGACGTGACTCAGCAGATAAACTCCAACAAAGATCTGTAAAGTATATCTTCATAGGGTACCCTAAGGAAACTAGGGTTACTACTTTTACTATCCAACTGAAAATAAAGTGATTGTTGCTATCTCGTATCTCAAGAATTCAGTGGGAGAATTATGATCTGGAAGATGATCAAGAAGATACATTACCTTCTGAAAACACTAACGTACTTCCGGTAGAACCTGATAGTCTGGGTCCTCCACCAGAAGTTAAAGTGATTCTCGTTTGTAGATCTGTAAGGTCTACGCGTGCACCTAAACGTCTAAGTCATAACATAGAAGTTGAGGAAACTATATTAGGAGATCTTGGAGAGCCTGCTAATTATAAAGCTGCCATGGCAAGTCCTGAAAAGGACAAATGGCAAGCTGCAATGAATGGGGAAATGCAATCCATGAGAGGTAATGAAGTTTGGGAAGAGGTTGACTTACCTCCAAACGCCAAGGTTGTTGGAAGTAAGTGGCTCTATAAAATAAAGACTGACATGTATGGAAATATACACATCTATAAAGTTCGTCTAGTTGCGCAAGGTTTTACTCAAACTTATGGCATAGATTACGAGGATACTTTTTCTCCTGTAGCTGACAATAGAGCTATTAGAATTCTCATAGCTATAGCAGCGTATTGTGACTAGGAGATATGGCAGATGGATGTCAAAACCGCCTTCTTGAATGGTCGCTTAGATGAAGACATCTATATGAAGCAACCTGAGGGGTTCGTGAATCCACAATTTTCAAACCGTGTATTCAAATTTGAAAGGTCCATTATGGATTGAAGCAATCATCGAGGCAATGGGATAAGAGATTTGATGAAGAAATCAAAAGGTATGGATTTATTCAAAATCTTGATGAGCCATGTGTATATCACAAAGTTAGTGGGAGTGATGTAATTTTCCTTATCCTTTATGTCGATGATATATTAATTATAGGAAAATACATTCCAAGTTTGCAAAATGTTAAGGCATATCTTGGAAAATGTTTTTCCATGAAGGATTTAGGAGAAGCTGCATACATTCTGGGAATCAAGATCTACCGAGATAGGTCAAAGCGGTTAATTGGTTTAAGTCAAAGCGCTTACACTGATAAAATATTGAAGATGTTAATACAAATATCGTCATTAAACGTTATTTATATTTTTGATCTTTGCCTAAGTTTTGTTAACGACAAAAGTAAATTTAATTTATAAAAGCTTAAAGCTTGTCAAGTTTAATTGATATTAAAACAAGCTTTTTCAAACAATATATTCATCATTCAAGCATTTACATTTATGATTAGTAACATCTTGATATGACTCTAATCATTATGTATGATAGTAGTTTTTAGAATGTGTTAGGTTCTTAAAACCAAACACTACTTAAAGTACTTGCATATTTCTAAAAATAGAAATACAACATATGACATCATGTTATGCATCATGGAAATCATTGGAAGATTTCATTAGATATTTTGTGTGGATTTGTACTCTTCATATCTTGCACAATCTCACTTAGATATAGTTGACTTTAGCAAAGATTTGATATCTTGGCTGTCAGACCCCCACGGTACCAATTTGGTACACGGACGGAACCCTTTTAAGGGTTCCGTGGTCCGTGGACGCTCCTGTCCATTTTGGCTATAAATAGCAATGCCAAGCCAAGTAGTTTTTCATCCCTTTCTAACATACTCTCATACATGTCTTCTCTCTAACCTTTCTAACTCAGTTTCATATCATATTAGTGATCTCTTTTGTAGCAAAGAAGATCAAGTCACATTCAAGCTTCAAACGAGAAGTTGGAAGTCTTGATTGTTTAGTGTTGTATGATCTAGTGTTGATTCATACTTCATTGTTATATTAAACCATCTTGTGAGTGTGAGTGGTTAGTATTTTAGTCCTCAAAATACATTGTGTGTGGGAGTAGTTGTACCCTTGGAAAGAACTCGACATCTAGCTTAGTGTCGGAAATAGTGTAAGCGAAGTGTAAAGGTTTTCTCCGTCAGTGAAAGGAGCTTGTTGACTAGTGAAGTTAAACTTTCGAGTGTGAGACTCGAGGAGTGGAGTAGGGCAAGGAAAAAGAGTCCTTGTAGACCGAACCACTATAAACAACTTGTTGTGGTTTGATCATTTCTTTCCTTATTTACTCTTTACATATTACTTACATATTTCATTAACATATCTAAGACCAATATCAATTGATCTTTTCAATTAGTTTCAAAACAAAGTTTTAATTGGTAAACTATTCAACCCCCCTTCTAGTTTTCTACAATTGGTACCAGAGCCTTGTTGCTAAAGAATTTCTAAAATAATTTGTATTTTATAAACTTGAAGCGATCCATGGATTCTGAAAACTTTAAAGAAGGGCAATCTATGCAAAGACCACCACTCTTTGAAACCAATGGATTTATCTATTGGAAAAACCATTTTGAAACATATGTAAAATCAAAAGGTATGGATCTTTGGTTTATTATTGTTAAAGGGGATTTTAGTTCTACAACAAAGGATATTTCTATTGATGAACAAAAGAAATTAGTTGCTAAAAATAACGAAGCTAAAATGATGCTTTATAATGCTTTACCTAGAAAAGAATATGAAAGAATTTTTATGTGTGAAACCGCCAAAGATATTTGGGAATCTTTAATTGTTACACATCAAGGTAATTCACAAGTAAATGATAACAAAATTGATCTTCTTGTTCAACAATATGAACAATTTGTTATCCCTGAAGATGAAACCATTGATTGTGGCTTTGCTCGCTTTAATACTATTATTACATCACTTAAAGCACTTGATAAATCTTTTCGTAGTAAGAACTTTGTCAGGAAATTTCTTAGAGCACTCCATCCCAAATGGAGAGCTAAAGTGACCGCCATTGAGGAATCAAAAGATCTCTCAATAATGTCACTAGACGAGTTGATCGGTAACCTAAAAGTACACGAAATGGTGATTGAGAAAGATTCAGAGATCATCAAAGGAAAAAGGGAGAAGATCAAATCCGTTGCTCTAAAAGCAAAAGCAGAATCAAGTGATGATGACGCATCTTGCTCCGGTAGTGAAGATGAGGAATATGCCATGGCCGTTAGAGATTTTAAGAAGTTCTTTAGAAGAAGAGGAAAGTTCGTAAGACAACCTCGAGAAGAAAAGAAGCCATTCCGAAAAGATCGGGATGACAAGAAGGGTAAAGGTGAAAGAAAATGTTTTAGATGTGGTGATGCAAGTCACCTTATAGGAGAATGTCCCAAGCCACCCAAAAGCAAAACTCAACGAGATTTTGTAAGTGGTGCTTGGAGTGATAGTGAAGACGATGAAGAATCAAGCAAGGAAGAGATCACTCTAATGGCACATGAGTCAAATGAGGTACTTTCCGACTCTTCTTATTCTTCTATTGATGATGACACTTTGCAAAAACAATACAATCAATTGTGTGAGCTAAGTCTAAAAATCATAACTAAAAATAAATTTTTAAAAACCAAAAAGGAATTTTTGGAAAATGAAGTTTATGAGTTAAAAGAAAAAGCAAAACGACTTGAAAAAGGAAAAGCAAATGACGATGATTGTAAGTCATGTCAAGAGCTTAAACTTGAAATAGAAAAACTAAAGCTCACACAAGATGTTCTAATGGAAAATAATTCTAAGTTTAAAAGGTTTAACAAAAACATCGCTCTTGCCGATGAAATAGTTAAAATCCATAAAACACCTGGAGACATGAATGGGCTAGGTTTTAATGAAGTTTTAATTCCAAAGAGTCAAAACAAAACGGCCGAAAAAGACGAACATTCTGTCAAAATTGCTGCAGTACAGCACGGATCAGACGGAACCAAAATAAGGGTTCCGTCCGTTGTGCAAAATGGTGCCGTGGGTACCTCAGCAGAACAGAATGTTCGCAATACGGACCGTACTGAATTTGTTAAAGTAACAAAGAAAACCAATGATAGTGTTAAACTAAAACCAGCTATTACATCATGAGTAGGACTTGTCAAAAATGAATTTAGATCAAAAACTACTCAACAACGTTATAAAACTTCTTTTGCCAAACGCCCCTTTCCTAAGAGCAACCACAACGTACAACCCAACTACCAACACAATGGTTGGAATCAAAACTTTCCTAGACCATATCAAACTCCAGATTACATACCATGGAACTCTTACCCATCGTTCCCATACATGAATCAAATAAATGGTATGTTTAACCCAAATGGACCCATGAGATATTGGGGACCAAATGCTTGAGTTATTTGTTTCTTAGGTATGCTTAAAAGTTGGATTGGAACCTGATGAATGGATAAAAGATAGTGGATGCTCACGACACATGACGGGCAACAAAAGTCTCTTCTCATCATACCAAGAGTATGACGGAGGTAATGTCACTTTTGGTAGCAATCTCAAAAGCAAAATTATTGGCAAAGGTACGATTGCTCATAACTCCCTAACTATTGAAAATGTTGCTCATGTGGATAGGTTAGGATTTAATCTACTTAGTATTAGCCAATTATGTGATAAAAAGTATAAAGTACTATTTGATGAAAATGGTAGTAAAATACTAAAAGATGGTATCACCATAGCTAAAGGAGTTAGGAAAAATAATATATACGTCATGAAAATAGATAAAATATCTAATGACAAACTTTGCCTAACAACATTAGACGATAGCTCGTCTCTTTGGCATAGACGCTTAGGTCACACTAATATGAGACTTATACAAAACCTATCTTCAAAAGAGTTAGTTAGGAATTTACCAAAACTAAAATATGACCAACACTTTTGCGACGCTTGCAAAATTGGTAAACAAACCCATAGTAGTCACAAATCTAAAAATATGGTGTCCACATCTAAGTGTCTAGAATTATTATATATGGACTTGTTTGGACCATCCGCTATAAGAAGCTACGGAGGAAACTTATACACTTTGGTAATAGTAGATGATTACTCAAGGTTTACTTGGACGTTATTTTTGAAAACTAAAAATGAAGCTTTTGATAAATTTGAAATTCTTAGCAAGAAAATTCAAAATCTTCTAGGTGTCAAAATTGTGTCAATCCGAAAGGATCATGGTCGTGAATTTGACAACGAAATTCAATTTGGAAACTTTTGTGATACAAATGGTATTACACATAACTTTTCCGCTCCACGAACACCTCAATCAAATGGAGTAGTAGAACGTAAAAATAGAACAATTCAAGAAATGAGTAGAACAATGCTTAATGAACAAAACATTCCTCAAAAGTTTTGGTGTAACGCCGTTGACACTTTTACATATATCTTAAATAGAGTCTTAATACGTCATTTCTTAAACAAAACACCATATGAACTTTATAAAGGTAAAAAGCCAACGTTAGGATATTTTAGAGTCTTTGGTTGTAAATGCTTTATTCTCAATACTAAGGATTATCGCACCAAGTTTGACCCAAAGTCTTATGAAGGTGTATTTCTTGGTTACTCTCAAACTAGTAAAGCTTACATTATCCTAAATAAAGAAACAATGATAGTCGAGGAATCGTTGAACATAACATTTGATGAAAGTCCACCTCCCTCTAAGACATCACCTTTGGTAGATGATGACTTAGTTGAAAGTCAAATAATAGAAAGTCAAATTAATAATAACAAGGAAGATGAACCATTAAATAAGGAAATTGTCAACATCAAAGAATCTAAAAGTCATCCTTTAGAAAAGGTCATAGGACAACTTAATCAAAGAACCTTAAGGTCACAAGCCCAAAATCAAAGTAATCATTTTTGTTTTGTATCCACCATTGAACCGAAAACTATAAATGAAGCAATAAAAGATGAATCATGGGTAATGGCCATGCAAGAAGAATTAAACCAATTCGTTAGAAATGATGTTTGGAAACTAGTTCCAAAACCCAAAGATCAAACTATAATTGGAACAAAATGGGTCTTTTGAAATAAAATGGACGAAAATGGTGAAATATCTAGAAAAAAAGCTAGGCTTGTTGCACAAGGTTATAATCAACAAGAAGGAATTGACTATGATGAAACTTATGCACCGGTAGCTAGACTTGAATCTATTAGAATATTACTTGCTTATGCATGTGCTTATGACTTTAAATTATTTCGAATGGACGTTAAAAGTGCTTTCCTTAATGGGTTTATTAACGAAGAAGTGTATGTTGCTCAACCTCCCGGTTTTACCGACTTTGAGAAACCACATCATGTCTTCAAACTCAAGAAAGCATTATACGGCCTTAAACAAGCACCTAAAGCTTGGTACGACCGTCTTAAGACTTTTCTTATTGATAACAAATATACTATGGGATTAGTAGATAATACTCTCTTTACCAAGAAAAAGGAATCACAAATTATCATTGTTCAAATATACGTTGATGACATTATATTCGGATCAACTTGTCAAGAACTATGTGATGACTTCTCTAAAATCATGCATGACGAGTTTGAAATGAGTATGATGGGTGAGTTAAACTTCTTTCTAGGACTTCAAATTAAACAGCTAGAAGATGGCATTTTCTTTAACCAATCTAAATATATAAAAGACATGCTTAAGAAATTTGGTCTTGAAGATTCCAAACCAACTAAAACACCCATGTCCTCGGACACTAAACTCACCAAGGACGAAGAAGGTGAATCCGTAGATAACACTAAATATAGAGGAATGATTGGTAGTCTACTCTATCTTACGGCTAGTAGACCCGACATTATGTTTAGTGTTTGTCTATGTGCTCGCTTTCAAGAAAACCGAAAGGCATCACACTTAGAAGCCTTAAAAAGGATTTTTAGATACATTAAGGGAACAACTTGTTTAGGATTATGGTATCCCAAAGGAACGGGCATAGAAACCATAGTGTATGCCGACTCGGATCATGCCGGTGATTATGTCGATAGAAAAAGTACAAGTGGTATTTGCACTTTTGTTGGACATTGTCTCACCTCATGGTTTGCAAAGAAGCAAACGGCCTTAGCCATCTCAACCACTGAAGCCGAGTACGTCTCAGCCAGAAAAGCATGTCAACAAGCTTTTTGGATGAAGCAAGCTCTTGTAGATTACGGAATTCATCTCAACGACATTGTGATACTTTGCGACAACAAAGGAGCCATCGATCTCAGCAAGAATCCCATTCAACATGCTCGTACAAAGCATATTGAAATCCGTTATCACTTTCTTCGCGACAATGTTCAAAAAGGAAACATTTCAATCGAGAAAGTATCCTCCGAAGACAACATTGCCGACATCTTAACTAAGCCTCTTAAACGAGAACCTTTTAATCTTCTTAGACTTGGTTTAGGGTTAATGGAACCAAACATGTAGGATAAACATAGCCCAAAACATTAGAATAGTCAAAACAAAACAATTTTGCCTTGTACTTGCTACTGTAGCCACGGCACCAAACGACAACAAAGACGGAACCAATTTTTTTGTGCCGTCTGGTCCGTGGTGTCTACAGAAGCAAAACTGCTATATACAAATCATCCTCTTCCTCAAAACCCACTTTACCAAAACGTGTAAAACTTAAACCAAGCTCATTATTGTCATCTTTCCACTCACTAATCACTGAAGATAACATCATTGTAAGGATCCTAACTACATTTCATCTCTTAAATCTGAGTCTAGGATTCTTATTTATGAACAAAACTATCACAAATCATTACATGGGGTTTTATGTATGCTTTTATACCAAATATGAATTCAATTGGCAAATTGCATAACTAGTCATTGAAATTAGGTACTACATTATCATATTGCATAAACAATTCATGCTTCCCACTAAATTGATAGATAATAAATATAAGGCCTTATTCAAACAACCAAACACCCCATGTCAAAAGTTTTGAAAAGCTTCTCACTTATAGGAAAACAATTTTTTCATTGCTAATACAAATAGAAACGTTAAATTTTCATCACTTGCATGCTCTTGAATACTAAAGGTATTGCATAACTAATATGCATTCCCGGGTATATTCAAATGAAGCCACATTAAATTAGGAGCATTTGGGTTATCTCATGGTATTTGCCAAACACCCCACTAAAACTATTTTTTGTGCATAAAATGAGTCAAGATAACCGCAACTCCAAATTGTTTTCATATAGGCACACACTAGAACCAAAAACGTTAAAATTTATTCTCATTTTTTAACATATTAATTCTTGTCCTTAGGAATAACCATGGTAGCCGCAAGATTCTATGATCACAAAGACACCCTTAACTACATTCCCAAACACCACAAAACCAAAGGACTTACCAAGGAACAAGTAGAAATATTTAGGGGTCTAGAATCAAGGTACTTCCATGAGGGTAGAACCATTCACTCATCCTTCCTTGAAAATACCAACCTACGTGAAGAGCTAGCCGCCATTCAATTCGACTGTCTTCTTGACATCGATGAACCAATTTGTCCTAGGTTTGTGTTAGAATTCTATGCTAGTGTGACCGGCTTTAATGATGAAGACGATGATGAATTTTGTCTTAGGTTTAGAATCAATCAAAACGACTACACCATCACCTTAGCAACTTTGCTCAAGTGTTAGGAATTTCCAACCGAGGAACTTGTGTCTACACGGATAAGTGGTCACTCACGGCTCTTGATGCAATCAATGACCGCTCTCCACCCTACCAAACTAGTTTGGTCGATAAAGATGTCATCCGTGAACACCTTTTTAACGCAAAAAGTGATACAACCCGAGTTACCCGAAAGGGAAAAGAAGTAAACCGAGATCCATATGAAATGGAGCTAAATGAACTTAAGCCCGAATTTAAGAAATGGGAGGAGCTTCTTAGAGCCAACGTCATTAGCACCATAGGAAATAGGGATCACATTAACGCTTGCCTTTGTCATATGCTCTACAACTTGTCCACCCGTCAACCATTCAATTTAGCTTACTACATCGCTAGGAGAGTGATTGATATTCCAACTCAAGGATCGGTTGCTCTTCCATACGGAATGCTCCTCACCCGTCTCTATAGAAACTTTGCACCAATTCAACCAAGTCCAAAAGGGATGCATCTACACTATGAGCTCATCCCTCACATCTTTGTACCTTTGAGTGATGCACGAGTTGCTAAGACAAAAGGCAAGAGAGCAAAACCTCCAACTCCATCATCATCATCATCAAATAGCTCTGAGGATGGTCTTCCAAGCCCTCGTCTTCTGCCTCATGAGTATTATGCGTCTCTTCCTGAAATAGAGAATGAATCAGCAGAATTCAAGCAAACTAAGGGAATGTTCAAGTGCCTTGGTAGGATGATGAACAAGATTTACAAGAAGTTGGACAAATAAGGGTACTTTAAGGAGTGTTTGGAACAATGCATTATCATTAATGTTTGATACTATTTAGTTGTTTTTATTATGTAGGATGATAATATAACTTGAAACAATGTTGTATGCTAACAATCTCATGCAGGGGGATAGCACAAGTATGCTATCAAATTTTACCCATTTTCACTAAATTGTGAAAATCAATAAGCCTTGCTCAAAATCTATGCTCCACTATGTTTATACATGTGTTATTTACTTTTCCTAACAAGAAATGTTTAGTATAACACCTTTTGAGAAAAATTTCAGGTTTCAAAAAAGTGCCCGACACCTAAAATCATACTCTGTCTTGTTTTCTGCACTCCACGGACTGGACGGCACCAAATATTTGGTACCGTCTGTTATATAAAATGGTACCGTCATACCTGTACAGTCGGACCAGACATCACCCTTTTTAGGGTTCCGGCCGTGTATGCTTTTGGTGCCGTGGATCCTTCAGGTAACTTTCTGAATTTCGACTATTTCGTAATTCCAAATTACCATCCAATGCTTATAAGTCAATCCTAACTTGCTTATACTCTTATTAGAACTAGTATAATTCACTTAGGTATATAAGAAATCCATTTCCCACCAAAATTCAAAAATTTGAAAAATCCACCCAAGGAGCCCTTTTGCATAAAGGAAGGAACCAAATTTTTGGTACCTTCAAATCCGTGGGTGATCTGAATATTATGAAATTCCACTCATTAGAACACATTTATTGCAAATCTTTTCTTCTTCACTTCATCTCTCTTGAATGGATTGACTTGGGTGATATGACTAGCATTCAACCCACTTCCAAATCATTAGGAACCTCATCTCTTCAATGGTTTAACATCAAATCAAACACATTTCTCCACAATTTTTCACTTCTATAAATTGAGAGGTTTTACCATGATCATCCTCACACCTTCTTCATTCTTACTACTATCTAGAAAAGTAAAACCAAAGTCAAAAATGACAAAATCCTCTCCAAAACCTTGCAAGAAGACCGCTAGAATTAGCGTTAGGCCTTGTTGCTTCGTTAACATTAGCTCCTCATCCGAGTCTTCTCCACTCACAATCTCATCTCCCATCCGAGATGATACAAGCCTCACCTTGGCTACACCAAATCAATCACACATTGTGATCACTACTCGACCACCTACAAAAACACCAACTTCACCTCCTCTGGCACCCATCCAAACATCCAAAACACCCTCACCACCTTCACTACCAAGGTCTCCAACTCTCATTCCTATGGAGTTATTTTCAACTCCACCAACTTCACCAAATCCTTTCCTAGAGGACTTGGATGACTTGCCTCCTAGGCCAAATCATCCACTACCATTGCCATCATTTGGCACAATTGAGCGGATGGCTCATGAGTCACCTCGGTCATCCTTTGACCCAAACGCCCCGTTAGGGCCTAAACCTCTTCTCTTCCACCCCATTCACAAAGACATTCATGGTCCTTTGTATGGGGATCATTCACTCCCCACATCAATGTCCCCTCATCTTGAGGACATTGAGGAATGTATGTGGGATGCCAATCCCACTAGAGAGGAGATTCAAACGGAACTCCACAACCTCCACCAATTCAAAGGCATGGTGGATTCTCACTTAAGTGAGACAATGCAAATGCAAAATGCTTTGCTTGCATCCATCATGACCACTCCAAACATCCCCAACACCACCAACACATCCACCATTCCACCATCACAACCTCCCCAAACATTCTACCCTCCAAGGCATGGTTGCTCAACTTGTGAGCAAACAGCCCAAACCGTGGAAAGGACCCGGGTTATGGTCCATGACTTCCAAGAAGAAATGAGGTTCATCCTCAACCACATCCTTGAGCGCCTCAACGCTCTTTCCCATCCATCATCACTTTAGGATAGTTTTAGACTAGTCTTTCTAGTTTTTACTTTCTTAGGATAATTTTTATTTCTTGTACTAAAAACACATCATTGTGTTCTCTTTTCATGATCTTTACTCATGAAAAATTTTAACTAATGAATGTTGTTTATTTTATTGTTGGTGTCATTACATAGTGTTTGAAAATGCTTGTGAATGATCATTATTACTAACAAATTTTTTTGTGTAGCTTTATTTTCATAATCCATGAATCTTCCCATTAAAGCACCCAATTTAGGGGGAGCTTTGAACAAGGGGGAGATAATGGCTCGGGCTCATTACATTCCGCATAGCCTCTTATTTTTGTTGAGACAAAAAGGGGGAGAAAATATAGAACTTTGAAATTATTTATATTTGACTTTTCTGAAAAAGTCAAACTGCATACATTTGACTTCCTAAAGTCAAACAGGAACCCTCATTGATAATACTTGACTTTTCTTAAAAAAGTCAAACTGCATACTTTGACTTTCATAAAAAGTCAAACATTATACACTTGCATTATCATTTCCTTTTCAAGTTCTAAAACTAATATTTTTATAACTCTTGTACAAACTTTGTATCTTTTATAAAAATAAAATTTATATTTTGTCCTCAACAAAAAGGGGGAGATTGTTAATACAAATATCGTCATTAAACGTTATTTATATTTTTGATCTTTTCCTAAGTTTTGTTAACGACAAAAGTAAATTTAATTTATAAAAGCTTAAAGCTTGTCAAGTTTAATTGATATTAAAACAAGCTCTTTCAAACAATATATTCATCATTCAAGCATTTACATTTATGATTAGTAACATCTTGATATGACTCTAATCATTATGTATGATAGTAGTTTTTAGAATGTGTTAGGTTTTTAAAACCAAACACTACTTAAAGTACTTGCATATTTCTAAAAAAAGAAATACAACATATGACATCATGTTTTGCATCATGGAAATCATTGGAAGATTTTATTAGATATTTTGTGTGGATTTGTACTCTTCATATCTTGCACAATCTCACTTAGATATAGTTGACTTTAGCAAAGATTTGATATCTTGGCTGTCAGACCCCCACGGTACCAATTTGGTACACGGACGGAACCCTTTTAAGGGTTCCGTCCGTGGACGCTCCTGTCCATTTTGGCTATAAATAGCAATGCCAAGCCAAGTAGTTTTTCATCCCTTTCTAACATACTCTCATACATATCTTCTCTCTAACCTTTCTAACTCAGTTTCATATCATATTAGTGATCTCTTTTGTAGCAAAGAAGATCAAGTCACATTCAAGCTTCAAACGAGAAGTTGGAAGTCTTGTTTGTTTAGTGTTGTATGATCTAGTGTTGATTCATACTTCATTGTTATATTAAACCATCTTGTGAGTGTGAGTGGTTAGTATTTTAGTCCTCAAAATATTGTGTGTGGGAGTAGTTGTACCCTTGGAAAGAACTCGACATCTAGCTTAGTGTCGGAAATAGTGTAAGCGAAGTGTAAAGGTTTTCTCCGCCGATGAAAGGATCTTGTTGACTAGTGAAGTTAAAATCTCGAGTGTGAGACTCGAGGAGTGGAGTAGGGCAAGGAAAAATAGTCCTTGTAGACCGAACCACTATAAACAACTTGTTGTGGTTTGATCATTTCTTTCCTTATTTACTCTTTACATATTACTTACATATTTCATTAACATATCTAAGATCAATATCAATTGATCTATTCAATAAGTTTCAAAACAAAGTTTTAATTGGTAAACTATTCAACCCCCCTTCTAGTTTTCTACAGAAGAGATTCAATATGCAAAATTCCAAGAAAGGATATTTACCGATGCAAGTAAAGCATGGCTTATGTAGCGATATGTGTGCTTCAACACCTGCCAAAGTGGCACGCATGCAAAAAGTTCCTTACGCTTCGGTAGTAGGATCTATTATGTATGCTGTGAGATGCACAAGTCCAGATGTGGCGTTTGCTCAAAACATGAACAATCGATATCAACAGAATACGGGTGAACTTTACTAGACTGCTGTTAAACATATTTTGAAGTATCTTAGAAATATGAAAGATATGTTTTTAGTGTATGGTGGAAATCCAGACACATAGCTTGGTGTTACAGGTTACTGTGATGCATCCTGGCAATGTGATAAAGATGATACGAAGTCTCAGACGGGTTATGTCTTTGTCATCAATGGAGGAGCAGTTGACTGGAAGAGCAAGAAGCAGAGTACGATTGCGATGTCTACGACAGAGGTCGAATACGTAGCTACTTCGGAAGCTGCAATGGAGGCTGTTTGGATTAGGAAATTCATTTCAGGGCTTGGGGTTATGCCTTCAATTGAATCGCCTATTGATATGTATTATGACAATTCTGCTGCAATCATATTTTCCAATGAACCTGGAGTCATGAAGGGCACCAGACATTTTCTACGGAAGTATCACTATTTTCGGAAACAAGTCCGTGAAGGTGAAATTAATCTATTGAAAGTTCACACAGATGACAACTTAGCTGATCCTTTCACTAAGGCTTTGGCTAGAGTAAAGCTTATTGGACTTGCCAATGGAATTGGACTTCGTTTAGCTAATAGTTTCATTCAGAACTGTGAATAGTATTTGGATAAAGGACATTGTAAAACATTTATTATTTTGATGACATAAAATTTTGATTATGTTTATTTTCATTTGTAATATTGTTGTCCTATATTTGCATGTTTAATTCATGAGTAACTAAGTTATTCTAAATTCTCCGTTGTCGATTAATGATATGGGAGTATCATTAAATTAAGACAAATCTGAGAGATGTGGTAGAATATACTTGAAAGTATATTGATGAGAATGCACACCAATTTTAGATGATATTCAATGAATTGAATATAGGACTTATCCCAACTACATAATTTACTTTGTGGATATTGTTATAAGTAAATTATGAATAGTTATCCTCAGACTTGAGATACCAGATAAGTGTCATAATTGTAGTGCATTTCTGTGGGGTAACTTAACGCTATACGTAACTGGTAGTCATAAGGGTTGTTTCCAGAAGTGTTGCAAATTTTGTAGGTTAGTCTCGTAGTCAAGATAGAATTTTTTCCTTTAAATTTATTTTGAGTTTAATACTGCTGGTCCTCTCGTAGGGTTGACAAGATGTTTGTGCGGCCGCACCCAAAATCTCCCCTGAATATGTTCAGAAGATTTGGTAATCTTGGTCAGTCACATAAAACGAGAAACATAATAGTTGAATAAAGAATGACTTAATTCCATATATTTATTTAACATGGTATTAAAAACAAAAGGATAATAATAATGAGAAATT
This sequence comes from Chrysanthemum seticuspe, assembly GCA_019973895.1. NCBI lineage: Eukaryota > Viridiplantae > Streptophyta > Magnoliopsida > Asterales > Asteraceae > Chrysanthemum > Chrysanthemum seticuspe. Next base: position 7,628,649 of record BPTQ01000003.1, on the reverse strand, counting down.
ATTAAAAGGTTTTCCAGGAGCCTTACTCGAGTTGTACTAGAGGCAACGAAGTGTTGCTAGACGCTAACCGATGTGATCACGCTATTATTTTATATCCAAGTGGGAGCTAACCGATGTGAACTCAAGACCACGGGATTGCACACTTTGCGTATGAGAATTAAAGTTAATAATTAAATATAAATGTTATATTTATTTATTGATTAAATGAAATAAATATAACGGACGTTAAGTAATTAAGTGTAACGGACTAACGGTCGTTAAATGTAATTGGAAATGACTAGATTGCAAATTAATATTGGGAAGGTTCCGGAATCCCTTGGGGGACACTCAACCGATCGGCCCAAGGGGTATTCCCAACCCAACTCAAACTCAACTTGTTCACCAAATTATATTGAGTATATATACAAGGCTAGGGGTCTTGGTTTTGTATCTCTTGTACTCATAAGCTAAAAACCAAAAGAGTTTGTGTGTGTTTTTTTTTGCTAGATTTGGTCGACTAACACCTCAAGGGTGTCGACACGTTGCTTTTCCAAAATAAAATTGTCTTGTTTAATTAAAACTAGCATTACTTTAATTTGTTAAAGTACGTGTGTACAAGAAAGTGGTACTAACACATTATGTTAGTATTCTTGGATTGAATTACAAAATCGGTAAGGAATAATTCTAATAATCCTATAAACCCTAATTACATCCAATTGCCAGTTTTGTGGATTTGATTCTTATTCGGCTAGAATCAATAAATGTACGCATATTCTTGTTTATGTTAATTAATTATTCGTTAATCTTTCATATACGCTTCCGCTTGTATTCTTTGATGTTTTATGTTTTATATTTGATGGTCATGATTTATAATTCCAACATTTACATGTGCAGTTGTGAACTGAATTTGTATGTTTACAAAACGGGCGTGAACTTTCTCTGATCAAGATTAGATGTCCAATTGCACTACGAAAATGTTATCTTACATTTCTTTATATTGCATGTTTACGAAAATGTTATCTTACAAAGCATCAGATTGTTGTGTCGATGTCGTAATAACAAATCATTTGAAGCTCATACAAGATGATATCGGCCCCATTGTTCTGTGGAGGTTACTCTTAAATCTTAATAATGAAGATGTTAATTATTGTTGCTGTGTATGCTTTTACTTGCGCAAAGTTTATAACTGTGCCATAGTCACGAGGGAAAGATGAGAATTTTTGAACTTGCAATGAGTTAATATCAAGTTCTATTAATTAATGAACTTATTACACCATATGAGGTATTTACTAGGACATAATCTAGATCCTTATCTACCACACAATTTATAACCAAAATAAAACTCACACATAAAAATATTACATGTGCTTTATGAAAATACATAATCTACCTTAAATAAAAATAACAAAATAAATACTTTGTGTAAATTTTCGATGATGTAGAGGCACCATGCATAACACTGTTGGCAAAAATGTTGTCATGCACATTTATATATCTTACAGTGATCTTTTGTAGTTTTAATAACAAAACGTCCTTTATTAGAAGATATAAACCAAAAATTAGCAAAAGAACACCAAAAAATTTGCAATTAATCTTTTCGAAAAAACCCCATGCGTGCACAGATATTATAAACTACTTAAGTTAAGAAAAGATTCACATAAAAGCCGAAACTTCGGTTCAGAGAGATTTATGCCTAGGAACGTGAATCATAATGGTAAGTACCCACATATCACGGTATAAACACGTGTTCTTGAAAAGGGAGCTTAGCAAGAAAAATATGTCATTTGGCTTACAAAACTCATAATGGGTATGCTTGAGTAGTTGAGTTTATATGGTGTCCATGTTGTCCTAGACTCTTAATCTGTGATTGGGAATGACTGGTGTTCTATATTTTTATTTCTGACTTTTAATGGTCATTTGTGAGAATATATATTGTCGTCTCTACAAACAACGGACAGTTCCAAGACATCAAGTTCTACTAGCTCCTAAGAGGCTAAGTATATTTCACGAGGGAAGGTTCAAAGGGTAACACCTACCTATCTAATGCAAATATCAACTGCAAAACTCTATTAGATCATCGAGTCTTGAATTTTGTTTTCTTTTATCAATTGCATTCATGTGGGGGATTGTTGGAAAACGTGGTCAAAGGAGTTGAATGGCAATTGATGTTTGTCATCATGTGTATTAATGTGAATTGAAAATAAAATTAATTTGTGGTTTTATTCTAATTCATGAGACATTAGTAAAATTAATTTTGTTAATTAATTTTGACCCTTTTTTTTCAATTCCATATCCTATAAGTTGAGAGCTCTCCTCTCATTTCCAAACACCAAGAAAAACTATTCATATCCTCTCCTTCGTGTATCTTGTTTCTTTGTGTAATCGTTAGTAATAGGGGGAAGACACATTTTGGTTCGACTTGATAACTCGTTTGTGCTAACGGGGTTATCCGTTGTTGTTGTATCCTGGGAGATAGACGTTCATGATTCTCAAGCACTGTAGATAGGACGAATTTGTCTTAAGGAAACTGTGAGCATCACAGCCTCAACATTTTCCTTACTTGTGTTTTTTGTTCTCAACAATTGAAAGATTTACAGTATCGTTTCTCTACACTTTTATGTTTTATGTTATGGTTTGTTTGTTTCTAATAGCAGTACAAGTAATTTATGCAACATAGACTTCCAGTGGTCATTATTTATAGTTTATTGATTAGTGTTGTGATTGTGATAGGTCAAAGTATTTTAAGCCTAGACCAGTAGCCATTACTAGAAAAGCACTTGTTAGTTTATAGTTCTGAGAATCTGATTTATAATATGAAGTAAATTTTTTCTGCTATATGTTTTTGTGACGAAAATCTAAAACAATTGCATGACTATTGACTAGTATGTGCAAAAGCTATCAACTATCCCGTTCATCGTTTATCCTTTAAAAACTCAGGTACACGTTGCAGCTTCAGAGTGTCTTCAGGAACTCACCAAACTATACAGTGACCTTCCGGAAGTACCCATATCTGAAGTACCTTTTAAGAGCGAGCTTCTTCATCAGTGGGAGATTGAAAAGAATGAGCAGGCCAAGTCATTAATGAAGAACTGTATAGACATGATTGCCACTGTCGAACAGAAAAGTCAGTAGTAAGACACATTTTGGGGCTGTCTGAGCAACTATATGGTGTTTCGGCTTTTGTACATTTACATTAGCTATTTTTTGTTCACAAACTCTTAGGCTCCAATGTTTGTTCTCATATTTTGTGCTAACACTTGGAGAATACATAGTTATAGACCCACATGTTAATCTCAGAAACTTACTGGTAAAAAAATTTCACTTTAAGTTGCAAGTGAAAAGGCTTGATTGTTTGCACAGTACTGCAAAATAAGGGTATGTGCCAATGATTACGAGTAACCGAAAAAACTAGAACACATGACATAAATCGTCCGTGAAACCAAGGCATTTAAGCTGTCGAGCTCGCCCTCTATTTAGGATTAAAGAGAACTGAGTCACAATTTTCCCATATCAGAAAACAAAAGTTACACAAATTAAGTTGCCGTTTAGTGGGTAAATTTTTTTCTTGTTTTTCCGTTTTTAAGTTCGTAGAAAGGGGTTAATTTTTCTTTTCTAGAGAAGAGTTGAAAATTTTCAAAACCCATTTAGATGGAATTATATTTTTTCATTTTAAAAAAAGGAAAAGATGTTTAGATGAAGCTCTTTTCAAACATTTTTTCTTTGTTAATTCATCTTTTTTTTCTTTTCTATATTGGATCTTTGTATGTTTTTATCCATTTTATACGTTTTTTTATAGTTTTATATGGTTTCATCCGTTTTTGTACGTTATCATTCGTTTTTAACAATTTTTATATGTTTCATCCGACTTTATTACGTTTTTACACGCTTTTAAACTTTTTTCATCCATTCTCGTCCGGTTTCATCCGTTTTGTATGTTTTTATACTTTTTCGTCCGATTTTATACTTTTTTATCTGTTTTCGTCTGTTTGTATATGTTTTTGACATTTTTTTATGTTTTCGTCTGTTTTTTTACGTTTTCGTCTGTTTTTACGGTTTCGTTCCTTTTTTATGTTTTTGTCTTTTTTTTAACATTTTAGTCTGGTTTTTTACTTTTTCGTCTGTTTTTATTACGTTTTCATATTTTTTTTACGTTTTTGCCCTTCTTTTTATGCATTTTGTCAAATTTTTTCGTTTCCGTCTATTTTTTACATTTTCATCCGTTTTTTTCGTTTTGGTATGTTTTTTTATGTTTTCGTTTGTTTCGTCCGTTTTTTACGTTTTCGTCTCTTTTTTACGTTTTCGTTCGTTCTTTACGTTTTAGTCAATTTTCTTACATTTTCGTCTGTTTTTTACGTTTTCATCAATTATTTTAGTTTTCATCCCGATTCTGTTTTTTACGCTTTAGTGCGTTTTTTTTTTGTTTTCGTCCGTTTTTAATGTTTTCTTACATTTTCATCCGTAGAAGATGTAGAATAACGTACAAAAATGTACAAAACTTACGAAATCATATGAAAACGAACGAAAACATAAAAAATGGAAGAAAACGTAAAAAATGGACGACAATGTAAAAAAACGATTGATAATATAAGAAAACAGACGAAGACTTAAAAAGAACAGACAGAAACGTAAAAAAAGGACAAAAACGTAAATTCCCCACTCCCGGATAGTCACCCACAATGAATGGCGTACAGATATGACGAGGCATCCGCATGAGCAACTCTATATTCCAATCGACAACGCATATATACTGAAATGATTGAGAATAGAAGAAGACACATGTAGTAAATGATTACTTATTTATGTTGTAAATAAATATACCGACAAGACATAGTAAATGATTACTGATTTATGTTGTAAATAACTATTTGTATTCTGACACCGACAAAACATACTAAATGATTAAAATTTATGTTGTAAATAATTATACAAATTATATACATACCAAATAAAGAGACAATTAATTAACAGCACCAAAATAATATTTTTTTAAAAAAATTCTTAGTTACTGGGCTTTAAGACATGAGCTTATACTTATTAAGTTAATATACCAAAAAAAAAAAGAAAAAAAAAACTAATAATAGGCGATCCTATACGATCCGATCCGATCCTACGATCTTACGCGCGATCTTACGATCCTATACGATCCGATCGCATCCCTCGTAACAATATGTCACATAAGTGAGTCAAATCGTACATAATCGTCATCTTAGATCCTAGTTGTGCAGATTTCCCTTTTGAAATGATTCAACTGCCACCTCATGAATTGCAGAAAAAGTTTTCCAAAAAATGAATGTGGTCGAAAGTGAAGTCATTAAATTTGTACGTTATGTCAACTAATATTACTTTTTAAACAAGAATAATTATTTGCGGTGTCATTTATTTTTAAGCTTATGAAAATTATTATTATAAGTGTCGTTCTTGAAGTTTTCATTTTATGCTTATTTAATCTTTGCGAAAATGCAGAACAAAATTTGAGGAAACTGTGTTTTTCAAAACAACACACATTAAATCACCAAGATACGTGCAAAATGAAGGTGGTGAAAGTGCATCGTATATTGCAGCCAATAATAATTTTAAGAGATTTAGTTTGACACGTTTCATATAGCGGGTGAACGTGAATGAAAGCAGATTTTAAACTGTTTTTATATTGGTATGGCTTTAAGATATTTATATTTACATGCTTTTTTTTTAAGGAATATATTTAGATTATTTGTGATTAGGATATGCATATTTGAACTGCTTATTATAGATGACCAGTTTTAGTTGATCACTTGCCTGTTTTTTCATAGAAGCTTAGTTTGGAAATAAATAAGGAAGTGTATTATGAAACGTGCAATCTTGGAAATCAATTGCCCAAACACCCCTATAATTATTGATTTTCTACCAATCTTGCAATCTTGGAACTGTATTACTAGAGTCTTTAGAACTTCTTCATATTTGCATTGCCGGTGTTCCTCTTTTACACATGACAAAATTAAAACGTGTGAGAGATCGAAATGAACCCCGCCGCAACTCGGCGGGCGGGCGACTTCATCTTGTCATCTCTAAACCACATATATTCAAAATAATAATAATAATAATAATAATAATAATAATAATAAACATACATAAATCAGCACATCCGGATACTGCCGAAAATAATACTTGGCTAATTAGTTTAAGGGCAAAGGCTAAAGAAAACTAACGTACTTATCAAAATGTATCGAAATTCCTAGTAAACTTTACAAAGATCCAGTATGACTAGCGTACATTCAAATTTAAAACAAAATGAATAACGTTTTAAACCTTTCTTTCTCATCTGCAATCCCATATACCGGCGAATTTTCCGGCTGGTAGCCGGAAAAAGTGGTCGAAATTCGGGTTGAAGATGAGAAAGATGAAGATCGAAGAACAAAAGCGTATTTTAGTTATATCACTTAAAAGTTATTCATTTTGATTTAATTTTTGATTGTATACAAGTGATGGTAGCCGAAAAAGTCGCTGGAATGTAGGATTGAATATGAGAAAGATAAAGATCGAAGAACAAAATGGTATTTTAGTTAAATCATTTAAAAATTTATTTATTTTATTTTAAATTTGAATGTATACTAGTAATACAGGATCTTTTTAAAGTTCATGAAAAATTTCTTTGTACTTTCTAAATAAGCTACACAAAGGATTAAAACAAGAAGTTTTAATAAATAATAAGGTCAAAAGTGAAACATTAGTATTTTTAATTGAATGAATATTATCACATTATATTTAGTGTATTTTGAGCATTACTATTTATTGCGCTAATATAATACTATAGTACTTACGTTGGAGAGGTTTTTATTTATTTTTTGCGTTTTTTAGTGAAAAAGAGCATTTAATGCGTACATAAAAAAAGTTCTTAAAATTAGATTTGGGAAAATGTTACTCGAAAATACTCCATATATTTTATGTAATCGATCTTCAAACAAAAATATAGTCGGTTTACAATGAAAATTTTGTTGACAAATTTACCTTTTCGAACAGACTTTAGTTGTAAATTTACCCTTTAACCTACTTTTAGTCTAAAGTTTTAAACTTAAAATTAAAAGCACATTAGAATCTACAGAAGTCACTAAATAAAGTTGGACATGCACAAAATTGGAGGTAAACAGCAACAATAATAATTTTATATCACATAAATCAAACCTTAAATCAAGATCAACATGCATATCAAATGCACGTACTGCTAAAACAAGTAGACTCACACATGTCTTTATTGCTACAATACATATATAGGTTATACGTAGTATGAAAGTGGAATGCATGCACTGATCCGACTCTCTTTTAACAGGGTCCGGAAATTACTTTACCAGTAGATTTATCTACAGTCCTTATCGCAGTTGATTTTTTCATTTTTCGCCCTTCTTTCAAGGCATACGGCTGCACCACAACTATAACCGTTGTAGTTGCAGTACTCTTTAGTACATTCTTGACCTAAAACGTCATAAACGTCATACACATCCTTTCCGGTCTCGATAATCTTCTTTATTCGTTTAGAATAATCATCGGACCATAACCGTGAAGAATACTTCTTTGCATCACTACAAAAAGATAGTTAAATTGTACACATTTTAAAGACCAAATGTTCATGATTAAAAATATATAAAATTATAAAATCCACACTTGTTTATGTGTGATAATAATAGGTGTAACAAATTTTCTTACACGTATAAGTGTGAAGATATTATCAAAATTTCTATGATTAAAAATGTGGAAACATTATTTAAATGTTCACACCTAGAAGTGTGACAAAATTCTCAAAGATGTTTACAATTAAAAGTGTGGAAACATCTAACATTTACAAATGTAGCTTTGTTGTAACTGTAAACACTTATATAAGTGGTTAAGTTTTTTATATTAGTGATACCTATAAATTAGCAAAATTATGATTCATATAAAAAATCCACGGATAATCATACCTTGAAGGCATAAGTGTGGCGAAATCAACTTGTGACATTTATAAGTGCATCTTTGTTGTAAATGTACCATGTGGATAATTTTTTAAATATTTGTGACACTTATAAATGTAGCAATATTATAACCGATATAAAAGAAAGTCCACAGTTAACCATACCGTGTAGAAATAAGTGTAGAGAATTTAAGTTCTTGTGCAAAGTTGATTAAGCTATTGGCCAAGCCGCGCTCCTCCATCCTGCATATATTTGTACATATATATGTATATGATTCTCGATGGTGCATTTTAATATTTGTTATAACGTTAATTTATACTAGTAAGAATAACAAAGATTTATATGTCCATACCCTGCTGAAGAGAGGTCGTCATCTGCATAGGAAGAACAAATAAGAAGAATTGTTGCTAAGAGAAATAGCATTGATTTCTTATTAAGAATTGCCATTTTTCTTTTTGGTGTGAGAGATACTAGCTTATGGTCTTATCTTATAGCATAAAAAGCCGCCACCCCAACCCAACTAGAAAAAAAAAAAAAAAACTTAAACACAAATTGCTTACAAAAAGACATTGAAAAGAAAGAACCAAGAAATTCTGCTGAGGAAAGACTATGGCCGGGGTTTTTGTTCGTAAAACCAGCACATGGTTTTCCCCTTTTTGGAATTTATTGTTAGGTTAATTTTGTTTCTTTAATTCTAATTTCTATGTAAGTAATTACTAGTATCTTTCATGTATGAGCTACGTAAAACTAAAACGAGAAACGGGGACAACAGAAATGAAGAGCTTAAGTCCACATAGCCACAAAGCACGAACCTATGCACCTCGTTATTTGCAAAATACACAAGTCTACATAAAAGTTTTTACTCGCTCAATCATTTTTAGACCCGTGATTATGGTTAAAGCCGGTCTACATATGAAAAAAAAAAAAAAAATAGACCGGTGAGTAAAATCACCATGGGTCCAAAAACTCTAATAGCCTTACCGAAACAACCATCGGAAAAATAATTCATTTATTTCTTACCAAATGGATTGATTTGTTGTAAAGTATGATTGTATGAAACAATTCAGCCTTTCGTTCCAAATGCATATTTAGTAGCTAGTTTTTCTTTTTGAAAGTATAAGCATGATATATTAGTCATGTGATTGGGATTCTGTCCGTGTGTTCGCAAGGGTAGTTTGATATATTACAAAATGGTTGCCCTGTTGTGTTTATGAACTTCACTTACGCTATAATATTTTTAGGGTACATAATATTTATGTGAATTACTCTAGAAATATCGTTTATTCCGCATTCTTGGGCTGTGGGGAAGCATAAGAAATATCGTTTATTCCGCATTCTTGAACTTTCAACATTCGTCAATGAGTTTGGCAGCTTTGAAAGGCTGTTTGTGTTTATTTAGACACGAATTACTTCCTAATGAATATGGGTAATGAAAAAATACAATCTGAAGCAGTCACAGGAAATCTAGATGGATGGCATTGTTCATAGCTTAATATTAATGAAGTCTTACATTCCAAATAAGAAACCGCTTTGTCATGATATGTGGTTTGGCCATATTCTTATTTTGGAGGTGTGTTCATATGTTGAAAGTCTCGCAAGAGACAGAAAAGAAAGAGGCAGGAAACGAGTACAATTAAGAGTCCGAAGGTGAGTTCTTAATGTGATTATTACTGTTTATGATGAATGTTCTATATTTGTAAACAAGCCAATTCATCCTTGTAGTATAAGGTCTTGTTGATATATGGATCCTTATATGCAATAATCTTTGTTAGATGGAACATGGAAGTTAGCTGTTCTGTATCAGTCAGTTGTTTAATTATTTCTGAGTCGGGAATGTGTTTTGTCTACGTAGTAGGAGCTTAACTGTGTAACTTGCAAAGTTCCTTGAAACATTTTGCACTTTGTATAAAAAGCTTTGTCAAAGTGTATGGCATTATGAGGTGAGATCAATGACAAACAAAGAAAATCAAAAGAACAAATAAACACATCTTAGCCATCCATTTTAATTTCATCCAATGGTAGAGATCAAACCCAAAAATAACAAAGAAAGGGTAAAATTGTCATTCTAACCTATTTAATAAAAAAACCCACTTTCCACCTTTTTAAAAAAAACAACATATCTTTCAAACGGTAAATCTTCAAACTACAAAAAATACACCATCGCGACGAGAATTAAATCTTCTTTCTATAGATATGCACTTTTATATACTTTCGACGAACTTTTTTTTCAAAATTTCCGTCCAGAAGAATCACACGTGATTCGTAAAAAAATCACATGTGAGTCTGTTTTTGTAATGATTCGTGTATAAATCACACGTGATTCTGTTTTAGTCTAAAAATGAGTAAATCACACGTGATTCTGTGTTAGCATAAATAACAAGTGATTTGTAGAATCACTTCTGATTTGTTATTTTAAAAATCACGTGCGATTTTATAAATTACAAAATCACATGTGATTTTATCCTCTCACAATGTCGAGTCAGAAACACAGTTTACCACAAAAAAAAATCACATGTGATTTTACAAGTACATGTGATCTTTAATTTCAACTCAACTTATTCCTTCATTTTTTAAAACAAATTACTAAAATCACGTGTGATTCTGTTATTTATATTTTTGCTTTGTTATGAAAAATGTAAATTACGTGTGATTAAGTCTTTGCTGTTATAAACTGAAGCACATATGTTTTAATCTAAAAATGAGTAAATCACATGTGATTCACTTTCAAAAAATGATTTACGATAAATCACATGTGATTTGTGATAAATCACATGTGATTTGAAGTAAAAATCACATGTGATTTGAAGTAAATCACACTTATTTTGGTCCATTACCCAAAAATATTTATAAAGAGAAAGAGATTAAGGTAACTTACAAAAATATTGATACCCACTTAAAAGTCACCAAAATAGCCAACTATCATTTTTCATTTCTAATTCCATTCCTTACTTCTAAAAAAGAAGCAATCAAACAAATTATAAAAGTTTTTTCGAGTCAAAACCTATTCCATAACCCCATACCAAACGGGCCTAAATATGCTCATAGGCAATAAGATCTTTGACCTGATATTTTTATAATGAAATATTAGTTAACCATTTCATTAATCAGTGATCTCAAAAGATTATTAAAAATTGATAATATTCATCCTCAAGCTTTGGAATCAAAATCTTACTGTAACAAAGAAACAAACCCCCACCCTTCCTTCTTCATCAACTCCTCCACACTCAAATCCACCCACCACCCCAGATCCCCGATCTCCACCATTACAATGATGTAATCACCGCCATCACCGCCATCACCATTATCACCTGAATCACCTCAAATAAAATTCGGCACACCTAAATCCCTCCAACAAATCAAAACCCTAACCGACATAACCACCATGACATGTCAACTCCACGAATGCATCTCCTTCCAACGCCACATTGATCTCAACTTAGAAACCATCCTCTCCCACCGTCCCAATCTCGACAAACATCTCTCCAATCTCCAATCCCAAACACACCTCTTAGACCTCGTAAAACTCGAATCTGATATCGTTTTAAGCAATTTCGAATCCACACGAGTGTTATTAATAGTTAGCTTCTAACTGAGTGATTTGAAGTGTAACGAGTTGAACTCAGTGAGTCAACTGAGTTCAGTTCAAATCTGGAAATATGTTTTAACAGAAAAATAACAAGTAATAAATGTATGATTTATTGATTTAAGTAGAGTGTGAGAACTGAGCAGAGAGAAGATAAAAGAATGAATGAAACTTTAATGGAGTGATGGTAAAATGAAGAATTGAAAATGAAACTTTAATGGAGTAAATGAGGACCGACCTTTAACTGACAGTGTTTACTTTTGAATGATACGGAGTATTACACAACTGCCCTTTAATAACTAATTATATTAAAATTATGATTAATCTTGACCTTTAAATTTAAAATAAATGAATGGTTGAGATATCTTAATTTGATCTTTAGATAATTATTGTTCCGCATTGAACTTTTGTCATGGCGTTATATGTAGTTAACAGATTGGACTTTGTTGGTGGTTTTCTGTGTGCTAAGTTTCAGCAACTTTGTATTCAAGTAGGCTAACTAATGTTATTAATAGGTGATGTTTTGGTATTCCCGGGTACAGATAGGTAAAAATTGGTTGCGGGTACATGAATTATATGCATATTTTAGTTCAACTGTATTGGCCTTGGCTCACTATTCGTATCTCTTTAGTTCACTTCTACTCTAACAAACACTGATGCCACCAATGACAATGCACATACTCCAGGTCCTGGTGCTACTACCAGTGTGAGAGTTTGATGCTGTAGAACCTGTCAACTTTGAAGGATATCAGTCCAGAAATAAGAACAAAATTGAGCACAAAAGAGATTAACTGTAACTGTGGTTATATGATTTCTTTATTGAATAAAGCTAAGGCTATTTATAGCCTTTACAAGAAACAACCAATAAAAATACTACTACTCCTAAAGAATCCTTGAACTATGATCCCACTTTTATAAGTGTAATCTTTTATATAATAAAAGAATTACATTATTTCGGAGTGTTTTTGCAAAATCATTTTTATTGAAGAAAAAAAAATTGGACCAATAGGAGAGCTTAATTTTGCTATATATGCGAAATCGAGCAATATAATTGGTTATTAAAAAGTCAAAATTGAATCAATTTTGGTCATAATTGAAAAAATTCGTGTAGAAGAAAAAAACCAACTAAAAAATATATGTGTCGGAAATAGGAAAAAGAAAACTTAAAAAAAAACGGAATTGCTTTTTATAAACTTGAAGGACCACATGTAGAAGACCACCACTCGACCACCACCCGATCATAACCATTCGCACACTATCATAATATGGTCTTCTTTATTGGGCTAATCAGAGGTATGTTTTTGGTTTAAGAATTTAATTAATAGATTTAGGGTTTTATTATTATTATTTTTACCTAATTGAGTTGTGTGAAAATTTAGTTTCAACAGATAACAAGGATCATCTTATTTACAGGTGTTCAACATGAATATGGATCATCAAAATAGACATCGATCTTATGGACATTTAGGCTTATCATTAAGACATGCCGCTTACTTGGATTCTTGGTAAAAATGGAGTGTCTTGAAAACTGCCCTAAAGCTACGCTAAAAAAGGTGCTTTTTGTACTTCTGATCTTATACTTTCTAAGATTGTTTATGTTATGGCTGGTGAATCACTACATATTTGCCAAGTATAGTTAGTGATTACAAAATGGGTGGTGGGTCCAATCTCGGGCGGGTTAGGTAAAGTTACAAAATGGGTCGTATTGTTATAGATTGATTGCTAAATAATTTATTCAAACCCCTTTTAGATGGCTTTTAATCCGGTTAGTCCTTTCGAGCCATTTGATTCATAATGTGAGGAATTACTTAAACATTGTTGAAATCACTCCTAAACCATAATCAAGTGCTAGTAATCTATATGTAATAGTTAGCTTAAATATGGCCTTTATGTTTGTTATTAGCCTTAGGCTTATGTAGAAGGCCCATAAGCCTAGGTCTAGTCCAATAAGGAAAAGGATGAGAACTAGGAGTGTTGCCCTAGCTTCCCTCCTGTAAATACCCCTTGTAAACCTTCATTTGAAGGTTGGTTGTTCAATTTATTCCTTTCACTCACATCTACGCATAACTGTCTTAGTCTTATCGTGTGTGTGTGTTGGTTTATTGTTCAATCGCCTTTATCTCTTTCTATTAAGCTTGTGTTATAAATCTAGTGACCTAACAGTTGTATCAATCACCTAATAGTTGGGTGAACGTATAGTTTCTTGAAGTGGGTTTTGGTCCTACGCGTAGAACATACGTGCGTGGTTTGATACTTTGGTTCGCTTAAAAACACAATTTTTACACGTTTGAATCCAAGATTCTTCTACTTTCAATGTTTTAAGGTGTTAAAATAACTGTTTTTGGCAAAACGTTTCAAACTTTATGCGTGGATCATAGTTTTTAAGCTTGTTTTTGTTCGTGGGTGTCGTTCTACGCGTAACCTGTTTAGCCGTTTTGATTCATCAAGTTTCACACTTTTGTATTATTTTGGTGATATTGAAGCTATTCCATAACAAAAATCTGGTTTAGAAACAACTTTGGGCAAAATCACTTTTACGAGTAAGCTACGCGTAACTAAAACCCTATTTTTACGCGTAACTTTATCCGTGGTTTGATCTTCAGTTTCGTGGTTTACTCCGTGTTTTCTTGCTTGGATAAGCCTGAAAATACGTCGACTTTGGATATCTTTTGCACTGTGATAGTGTAAAAGATCATTTGGGATAAAACCCTAAACTTACGCATAAGCATAAAGCTTACGCGTAGAAATCTTACGCATAAGATTCATCTTACGCCTAAGCCTAGTCTTACGCATAAGGTAATCCTGCGCCTAACTTTCTACGCCTAACTTTGGGTCTACGCATAACTTTAGTGCCTTTACCCTACTTACGCGTAAGCTAAAACTACGCGTAACTCTCATTGTTACGCGTAACTTTGGTGTTTTTACGCATAAGTCCTACTTGGTTTATTGTGATTTCTACGCCTAAGGAGACTTCATCAACAAAGGTTTATTCGACTACAAAGATCCATTTTTACCAACACAAGTTTTCAACATGTCACAATCACCATACTCTAACTATTTCTCTTACACTTATTCTCAACGTCAACAACAACTAAGTCCACAACAACAACAATGGAATCAACAACAAGCAATTTATCAACAATTTAATCAACAACATACTCCTCAACTTGCTGCAATTCCACAATCTCAAATGGTTCAACCACCACCATGTCTTCAAGTTCAACCCTACACAAATGACTTCAATCAACATCCATCAAGGAACACTATGAAGGAACCCACTTGGTTTGCAAAGATGTGTGAAGCTTTAAGCAGCCAACAATCAATTCATGAGGCTGGATCACTTGATAGACCTCCAATGCTCACTCCAGGAAACTACGATCAATGGGTGATTAGGTTCTTTAGGTTTTGTGATCTGAAGAAGCCACATGGAAAGTTATTAAAGAAGGTTATCTTGGAAGGTTCATTTCAGATGCCTACTGTCATTGTACCCGGCGAACCAAATGCTAATCCACCAAGAGATGAACAATTAAACATTGCTACTGTTGCCGACCTAAATGCAGAGGAACTTCTACACTATGAAGCTGATGAGCTTGCAATGCAATATATCCTCTTAGGATTACCTAACCCAATTCTTCGAAGTGTTGATGCTCAAAAGACTGCAAAGGCAATGTGGGAACATATTCATCTTCTTATGGAAGGATCTGCACTCAATCAGGAGGATATGGAATCCAAAATTCACTTGGCTTATGAACACTTCATGATTGAACCTGGAGAGACACTAGAGTCTTATCATCATCGATTCTCAGACATCATAAATGATTTGGATGAAAACAACATCATCATGCCAAGAATTGCAGTTAATACTAAGTTCCTGAGTAGTCTTGGTTCTGAATGGGAGAAGTATGTCATTTTTCTCAGTCAAGCGAAGAACATGCATCATTCTACAAACGGATTTTTGTACGATTACTTGAAGCCTCATGAAAAGGAAGTTGATAGGGAAAGTATTCTCCGTGCTCAAATTGCTTCACCTTCACAATCGGAAAATCAACAACTTGCCTTGTATGCTCAAAACAGTTATTCTCCTCAACCAGCAACTCAACCAGCAACTCAACCAACTGCTATAATCACACCATATGATCCTTCACAACCTCAATCTCAACAAACTCAGTTGGTTCCATACAACAACAACAATGCTCAAGCACTTGTCAGTGAAGCTAATGAGGAATCTGATCCATTCGAAGCACTGCAACAAGGATTTGCTATGATTGCTAATGCCTTTAGCCGTTATACCAACAAATCCAACAACCGTATTCATTCCTCATCTAACAAAAGGAATCAAGCTGTTGTAAACAATGGACGAGTTGAAGTTCAGAATCGTGGTTATGGTCGTCAGATGGGCAGTGGTCAAGGGTTTAATGCTGTGGGTAGGAATAACAATAGAGCTCAAGTGGTGGAACAGGGAAATGCTCAAAATGGGTTGAATGGTCTTCGATGCTACAACTGCAATGAGAAGGGACACCTGGATAATGCATGCCCAAAGCCGAGGACAAGGGGCAATGCTTATCACAAAGAGGCTCTTTTTTGGCTCTCAAGGATGAAGCTGGTGGAACTCTCACAGACAAAGAACAGAGCTTTATGGAAAATGCAGACTCAGATGATGACATGGAGGATTTGCAGGCCAATGCAGCTGGTATGTTGATGGCTAATATGCATGAGTTACACATGTGTAACACAGGCCCATTGTATGACACTGATGGCTTGTCTCAGGTACCCAAACAAACCATATTTATCTCTGATCTAATATCTCCGCCAACATCTGCATCCGGCAAGGCTCGGAATGTTCAAAATGAGTCGTCCACATCTCATTCCGACGATTTTCAAATAGACCCCGTAGTTATATTTGACGATCAAGATGACCTTATGGTTTCCCTTGATACTCAAATTGACTCCGTGGTTATACTTGAGGATCTAAGTAATGATCATGTTGTAACTCACGTTGAACACGCCGAACTTTTGCCTCATCCAGATTTTGCTCGATTAATACAAGACCAACAAACCATAGTGGAAGAATGTCGTGCCATTAATCAGGACTTGAAAAGCAAAAATGCACTGTTAACCAAGGATTTTGAATGTTTACAAAAGCAACTCAACTTTTTCAAAACTCAAGAAAAACGTGAAAAAGGTTTTGAAGCAGCCTTTACCAAATCTCATCAAAACGAACAATTATTAGAGAGACAGATGTGTGATCTAGCCGCTTCAAAGAATGCTTTGTTGCCTGAAATAGAACAACTGAAACGTGAACATAAAAAGCAAATTAACGCTCTCACCTTGGAAAATCAAAAAGCTAATGCTGAGTTGTTAACTTGTCAAAAATAGTACTCTGCATACAAAAAGCATTCAACGAAACGAATAGATGATCATCTTGAAGAAATCACCGGCTTGCAAAACAAACTTAAAGAGTTTAAAACTGTTGTTTACAAACATGGCGAGTCGATCACAGCTATTGAAAAGTTTACTTTAAAACCCAATCCAAATGGATATGGACTGAATCTTGCTGATTACAAACCTAAGCTTTCTACCAAAGCATTCAAACCAAATCCTGAAGTTTCCAGTGCAAAATATAAAATTGATAATTCAGTTATGAATGTTGTTGAATATCATCGTCAAGAGGAATTAGATGCAGAAGACGAGAGTCGATCAAAGTTAGAAAATGTTGTTTGCAACAAACCTTTTAACTATTCAAAAGCGGTCACTTTCGTCACACCAATGGATTCTTCTAACACACCAAGGATTATCATAAAAACGTCTGAGTCTTATAATGTTGATCCCAAACCAGATTATGCACAAACTTATGGTCCTTTACCTTCCATCAGTGAAGTAAACTCAAAACCTGAAAATCGCAAAATTCTTAGATATTTTGACCTTTTCATGGCTGACCTCAAAACTTTACAACATGAGATAGAATATCATTTTGAAATCAAAGTTCAACATTTTCAATCGCCTCTGGCGCGAGAACAAAGAGACATTTTTCAGAAAAATCTTTTACCAAATGTTAAAAATTTGAAAAGTTGTGCATTGTCTTGGGAAAGGGACTTTCATAAGGAACTTGGATTGATGAAAGTCATTTTCGAGAAAACAGAAACACCTATTTCTAATACTAAATGTAAAAAGAAAATGTTGAGAAAAGATGTTGATCGACTCTTGGAAGCTGTTATCTGTGCTGATGTCCATAATGTTGTGTTATTGAATTCTTTGCCATGTGCATCTGATTATATCTCTGCTGATACTGTTGATTCTGTGGTAACTGTTGCTACTTCTGATAATGTGCATCAGACCGAGTCTTTAAAAGCTGAAAATGAACGTTTAATAAACGAACTTTCAAATGCAAATTGTCATCTTCAATGGTTTCAAAAAGATTGTAACACTCGTGAACTTGCTTTGCAAAACAAAATCAACCAGTTGCAATCCAAAACGCTTAACCCAAAATTAGAGCAACTGGATGATCAAAATGTGTCTTTGAAATGTCAAATCATAAAATATGAACTAAAACTTGTAAAAGTTAAATAGGAATATGGTGTCATATTTGATTTACTTAAAAAGACTCGTGATGAAGCATCAAATGAGCTTGATCATTTTCTTTCACACACTAAGGAAGCCATGAATTTTTCGGGAAATCTTCGTTCTGAAAATCAAGAATTGGTGCACACTATCTTTAAGTTAAGAGAGATGTTAGAAAAGTATGAACAACTTCCGCCTACCGTGATTAAGGGAATAGCCCCAGTAACACTTAGTAATCATGAACCTAGAATCTCTACTGCCAAATCACAAGTTGCTAACGTGCTTCCTTCTACTGAAACAGGACTAGTTGTGTCTTTTCCAAACGTCCGCACTTCACAGCCTAGGAGCACTACATCGAAGAATAGGAAGTTGCGACCTAAGAAAAGATCAATAAGGAATGCTAAAGTAGAAGAACACCCTAGGACTATGAATAAGACTCATGTTGCTTCCACTATCGATATTGCGTCTGGCAAATGTAATAGAAATAGTGATGTAACGAATGCTAAACCTTTGAGTACCTTTGATATTCAGTCTGATGCACCTTGTGTTATTTTTCGTAAAAGTATGAATTATGATTGTCATGACAAATGTGTTGCTAAAGCTATCATCTCTCATTTAAGGAATCCTAAGAATCGGCATACCTCTAGGCCCACTAATCTTTCTCAGTCTGTGCTTGGAAGACCGCCTTCTTTAGATTCTAAGAAACGCATTGTTGTCCCTGTAGCTCCAGTTTCACCTCCTAGGAGTGTAGTACCACTTAGTGCATTCACTAAGACTAAAGCAAATACTAGTTGGAGATGGCAGAAATGGATATATAACACACTAGGATTTAAATGGATACCTAAAGCTATTAATGTGTGTATGTCTGCTATAACTGCTCCGGAACCCTCTAACATTTAGGGTTCCACATCTACTCCATCTGTGTCGTCTGTGTGTAATGCAGGTGATACAAATCATTCTCTGGATTGTTGATAGCGGATGTTCCCGACACATGACAGGCATTGCAAAGTTCATTGGCACTGTCAGATTCGGGAATGATTACTTTGCAGCTATCATGGGCTACAGAAACTATATCAATGGGAACATCGAAATTAGCATGGTTTATTATGTGGAAGGCCTCGGTCACAATCTGTTTTCAGTAGGTCAGTTTTGTGATGGAGATTTGGAGGTTGCTTTCAGGGAGAAATCTTGTTTCATTCGTGATCTACAAGGAAATGACCTTATGTCTGGCTCGCGTAATTCAAGTCTTTACACTATCTCTATGCAAGACATGGTTGCTTCATCTCCTATTTGCTTACTTTCAAAGGCAACATCAACAAAATCCTGGCTATAGCACCGTCGTCTCTCACATTTAAACTTTCAAACCATCACCAACCTTGCTCGACACAAACTAGTTGAAGGACTCCCATGATTTCGGTATTCTAAAGATCACCTTTGCTCAGCTTGTGAACAAGGGAAAAGCACTCGTGCTCACTTTCCTTCAAAAGTGGAACACAGCTCTCAGCATGTGCTTCATCTTCTTCACATGGATTTGTGTGTCCCGATGCACGTGCAAACGATCAATGGAAATGGCTAAATCTTAGTAATTGTTGATGACTATTCACGCTGGACTTGGGTCTACTTTCTTCGAAGCAAAGACCAAGTTCCACAGATAATCATCACCTTTCTCACGAAAATACAGGTTCAGCTCCGAAACACCGTCCGACAAATCAGAACAGACAGAGGCACTGAATTTGTTAACCAAACTCTTCGTGAATTTTATGAGATAGTGGGAATTCAGCATCAGACATCTATTGCACGCACACCAGAACAAAATGGAGTTGTTGAAAGATGAAACCGAACGTTAGTGGAAGCTGCAAGAACAATGTTAATCAATGCTAAACTCCCAGACTACATGTGGGCAGAAGCCGTATCTACTGCATGCTATACTCAAAACCGTTCTATGATTACAAAACGCCACAACAAAACACCTTTCGAGCTTGTCCACAACAGAAAACCGAATCTAAAACACTTTCATGTATTCGGATCTCTTTGCTATCCGAATAATGATCGTGATGACTTTGGAAAGCTCAAATCCAAAGCTGACATTGGAGTCTTTATTGGATATTGTGATAATTCTAAAGGTTTCCGAATCTGGAATCGTCGAACAAAGGATGTTATGGAAACGATTGATGCTCATTTTGATGAACTTACGGAAATGGCTTCTGAGTATAACAGCTTGGAACCCGGTCACAACCGCTTAAACTTTCCCCAAACCCCATCATCAGCTGAACAAAACCCCCAGCTCACTCGTCAATAAATGGAAAGGCTATTTGCTCCGCTGTTCAGTGACGATATTGATGAACGTGCTCCAGGTGTATCTGCTGTTTCCGCTACTCAACCTGATACTACTCTTATACCTGATACACCTGCTACAACAACTACGGTTGAAGAAGCACCACCAGTTGACTCTACAACAACAGTTGAACAAACCGCTTCCAACAATGATGAACCGGCTGATGATGTTCTGAATGAAGTACCCCCACCTGCAGATTTTGATCCAAATGCGTTCTTTAACCCATTTTCTAATGAGACTGCTGCACCAGATGTCGCCGAATCTTCAACAAGCCATTTGAATCCTCAAAATTTGCACAATGTATACCAACATCAACCCTCTACACATAGATGGACAAAAGACCATCCTCTGGAAAATATTATTGGCAACCCGAATCAACCAGTCGTTACGAGACAACGTCTTCACACAGACGGTGAACATTGCATTTATACACTCACTGTCTGCCAATATGAGCCTAAAAACATTAAAGACGCAATGACAAAGGACAACTGGATTGAATCCATGCAGGAAGAACTCAACCAATTTAAACGTCTTGAAGTATGGGAACTGGTTAAAAGACCAACATGGGTCTTCGTCATTGGTCTTAAATGGATTTGGAAAAACAAATTGGATGCTGAAGGGAACGTTATCAGAAACAAGTCCCGACTGGTGGCTAAGGGTTATAGACAGGAAGAAGGTATTGACTTTGAAGAATCATTCGCTCCGGTTGCTCGTCTTGAGGCTGTTAGGATTTTTCTGGCAGTTGCGGCTCACATGAACATCACGGTCTTTCAGATAGATGTCAAAACTGCTGTTCTCAATGGAAAACTGAAAGAAACGGTTTATGTTAGTCAGCCAGAAGGATTCATTGATCCAGAGTTCCCTAATCATGTCTACAAACTGAAGAAAGCTCTCTACGGTCTCAAACAAGCCCCTCGGGTATGGTATGATAAGCTATCATCTTTCCTCATTGCCAATAACTTTACCAAAGGTTCGGTCGACCCAACTCTTTTCATACAATATCACGGGGAACATATTTTAATTGTTCAAATTTATGTGGATGACATCATTTTTGGGTCAACTCATAAAAAGTATTCAATCGCTTTTGCAAAACTAATGAAGAAACATTTTGAAATGTCCATGATGGGTGAACTTACGTTCTTTATAGGACTACAAGTTCATCAATCACCCCGTGGTATTTTCTTGAGTCAGTCCAAATATGCCCTTGAATTGTTACACAAATTTGGAATGCAAACCTGTGACACATATGCCACACCAATGGCTCATACCAAGAAGCTAGACGCTGATTTACACGGGAAATTGGTCGACCCTACAAAATATCGTAGTATTATTGGGTCTCTCATGTATCTAACAGCTAGCAGACCTGATATTGTCTTTGCTGTATATCTTTGCTCCCGTTATCAGTCGCGACCAACTGAAACCCATCTCTCTGAGGCTAAAAGAATCCTCCGATACATCAAGGGAACCATTAACTTGGGGATCTGGTATCGGAAGGATTCTGGTTTTGAACTAATCGCTTTTTCAGACGCTGACCACGCAGGATGCTTAGATTCACCGAAAAGCACTTCCGGAGCTTTACAATTTCTTGGTGACAAACTGGTGTCATGGCAATCGAAGAAGCATGATTGTACATCGCTGTCCTCAACCGAAGCAGAATATGTAGCCATGTCGGCGTGTTGTGCTCAAGTCATTTGGATGAGAACACAACTCAAAGACTATGGTTATGTATTTGACAGAATCCCGATGTACTGCGACAATCGGAGTGCTATTGCGATCTCATGCAACTCAGTTCAACACTCGAAATCAAAGAACATCGATCTTCGATATCATTTCATCAAGGATCACATAGAACAGGGTACTATTGAATTATATTTTGCCGGTACAGAATACCAAATGGCAGATCTACTCACCAAAGCTTTGCCTCCCGCTAGGTTTAATGAGTTGGTCCACCGGATTGGTATGAGGTGTTTGACTCAAGAGGAATTGGATGACCTCCTAAAACAGTCTTAAAAACCTGTCAAGCACCAAAATCTCTTTTGTAAATACTTTTTCAAAAACAAAATACCAAAATATAAAACCTGATAAAACAACAAAAATATTCTTCTATCTATTTTTTCTTTCAACATGGAAAGTACATTTCATCCGTCAACACTCTAATCTTTCAAAATTCAGTATTTTTCCGATCAAGTGTTGAGGGGGAGAATATAAATACTTAACTGTTTCAAAAACATCCGTGTACTTGCATGTTACTCTATTCTGGTTGTTTCTTGTATCAATGGTGGTAAAATTTTCTAGTTAAACTGACACTCCTCGGACCAAATTTATAACCTTTCATTATTTTCTTAAGTCGAGGGGGAGTGTCGTCAAGTTTCTTTCTTAAAATCTTTGTTTGGTAACCAAAATGGAAGTTAAATGGCTTTGTATGAAAAAGGAAAAGGTGGAGGGACCAAAACTGTCAAAAGTGTAAACTGTTTTTTAATAAAACTCCCACACCTAACTTCTCACATCACATTTAATACTCAAACCTAACATAATCTACGCATACAAATCGTTCAAGAAATCCATGTTTTGGATCATTAATTTGTAAGTTGTTTTATGATCTTAACGTGTTAACAAACATTGGTTTTGATTTTTATACAAATCCAACGGTCAAATTTTTGTCTATGATTGATTTAGTGTTCTACGCATAAGCGTATGAACACTCAATCAAGAATGGGTGTTTGTGGTTAAAATGATTGTGTCAAAATGCTTTTCTTACATCAATGAACACATTTTTATCACTAAAACATACCCAGATACACGAATTGAGTGACTTTGAAAATTAGGGTTTATGCGTGGTTTTGGGGGTTTTCAAATGTGATTGTATTTGGTCAAAAAGATTGTTGTGTGATGTTAATATCATGTTGAATTGATGATATCCAGGCCCTATAATAACCCAGAAACACTAAATAAGTTAGAATTAGAAATTAGGGTTTAATGTTCTTGAGTTTTGGGTATTTTTGATTCACCACGAATTGGGTGTTAAAACTTGGTTATTAGACTCTCACAAAACCTAAGACCTACCAAAAAACGTTTGGTGCAAATCCTATGGTTAGAAATCATATGCGTAATTCATAAACTCTAGGGTTTTGACTTACGCGTATGACTTTCTACGTGTAAACTGTGAAATGAGTTTCATGCCATGATCTATTTTTTAAAATAACTATACATTTTAAGATTGATGATATGATGACTTTATTTCAGTCTTGCTACGAATAAAACTCATAATCAAGGTCCTTGTTACTCTACGCATAAGGATCACCTTACGCGTAGAAAGTTATGCGTAAGAGAAATTTTACGTGTAACTGTTACGCGTAAGCTTCTACAATGGGACTACGCGTATCCTGTGAAGGATATGCGTAAACAGTTACCTATACGCATAAGGTCTACTCTTACGAGTAAGCCTTACACGTAAGGTTTTTATACGCCTACGCGTAAACTCTACGCATAAGGTCCCCTTTTCCTACGCGTAACATTTCTTATGCGTAAGTAAGGATCCTACGCATAAGCTTGCGTCTACGCGTATACTTCTCCTGTTTACGCATAAGCTACTATTCCTATGCATAAGCCTTGATCAAACCTTTGTTTTGAATTGTTACGCGTGCAAACTTGTAAATAAGTGAATCATAACGTCACGAATCCAATAATGTCACTAATAAACTTAAACTTTTGATATGTTGTGAACTATAAGTGATAACATAAAATTTAAAACTTAAAGTTAACTAACTCACGAAACGTTTCACGATGTCATTGGACTATTGGACAAACAAGTGACTTAGGACTCGTAACAATCATTAACACTGTACATTCAATAATTAGACAATAAAAACCTTCTGTTGACTAACATTATGTCTTTCGATATGTTGGTTCTTTTGGCTAATGTTATTTCAGATCACGACATGGCTGCTCAAATGAATGTGGATGCACCAGAAGTTCTCACAATTGCTGACATCTTCCCTAATGGCTATCCAAGGAAGATTGGAAAGAACAATCTAAGAGTTGATTTTGAAACTCTGTCATGCTCAGAGTCTTCCTGCCTGATTGATGTGGATATTCTTAAGAACCATCCGTACCAGAATATGCTCTCACACTCTGCTACTGTTCCAGAGATCTACATTCAACAATTTTGGAATTCAATGCAAAGGATCAAAGGTCAAAGTGCGGTGACTGTGACACTCAATCACAAATAAATCACCATCACACAAGCAGATCTACGGGCTGTTCTTCTAATTCCTGAAATTGGGCCAACCGACTTCTATGCCACACCTACTGAAGAGACAGTTCTGAAATTATTGATTGATATTGGCTATGATGAAGCTTTAGGAATAATCACTAAGCACTCTCATGTGGAGCTTAAGAACATTCCTCAACCGTGGAGAACCCTCTACATCATCATTACCAAATCGGTCTCTGGTCGTGATAGTGGTTATGAGCATCCCAAGCTCATGGAACTACAAATCTTCTGGTCATTAATCAACAAAAAGGACATCAAAATTGAAGCACTGTTATGGGAAGACATGATGTCATTTCTCAAGAAACTTGGCTCAAAGATTCCCTATGTCAGATACACAAAACTGTCCGATATTCCCCAGAGGCTCAATGACCCAGACTATCACGATATGTTGACTGAGCCTACCCTATCAGTCAGAATCAAGGAATCGTCAACAAAGAAACAGGGTGCTGTGTTACCTGATCACCTTCTGAAAAATGAAATCAAAAAGCTCGAGACATACAAAAGGTATCTGGTAGCAGTAAGAGAAGGCAAAGTTGGTCATCTCGATGAGAAGTCTTCTGGTACACCTATAAGGAAAACCAAAAGAGGAAGTGGAGGAAGTGCTGCAAGCACTGAGAGTCAGAGGACGTTCCCCAGAAGGAATCCTCCACAAAAGAGGACAGGTCCCACCAAGGAAGCTGCTCCTATTCCCGTATCTAAGCTTGAACTACAAAGACAACTAAGAGACGAGGACTCTGAGGGTACTGAATCAGAGGAAGAGACTTTCTACTCTGAAACTGCTGAAGATGAAACTACAAAGGTATCTAAACCTCCTAGTCCTCCAGCTGATCAAGGAAAAGGGAAGACTCCAGTACTTGTGCCTTATGAAGAAAGCTCAAGCTCATATGAAGAGCAACTGGATAAATCATACAGGAAGAAGTTCAAATTCGTTAGACTTCAACACGTAGCACAACAATTTGCTAAAGAACAAATTGGTGGCCCCGGAGGGTCTGTGGTGGAGCTCAACCTTCACCAGGTCCTGATGCGGTTAATCAACCCAATAAGGGATCTGGTGCCACCACTTTGGTACAACAACAGACACGTGTCGAAGACACTCTTGAGTATGATTTTGAAGAACTGGAATCTGAGAAGTTAGAGAAGGTAAAAGCTGATGACGAAGCTGCAGCCAAAGCCAAAGCTGATGAAAAAGCTAAGTCTGGAAATGAAGAAGATGTTGAGTATGATAAGATTCTTCTAGATAGTCCTGCACGATCAAAGGAAGAAACTTCTGAGCCACCAAAGGACCTGGAGTCTCCTCACATCTCATCATCATCGGATTCATCTTCTCACTCTTCACCACCACCATCAAAGAAATCAACCAAATGATCATCCAAATCAGTAAAGAAGCCAACTCCATCTTGGATCTCTAAATCAAATAATCGAATCGTTAAAGCTGGAAAACGAGTCAGAAAGAAAGACATTCTCTACAGAAAGTTGAATTTCCTTGCTGACCAAATACAGCTTCTACATGATGAGCAAGACGAGATGAAAAAAGCTTATAAAGGATGATCTTCAAGGGAACATGGACGAAATGATAAAAGGATACTCTCACAAGTTCCTAATGGAGGTCGTTCCAAAACTGACAAAGGAGATGTATACCAGACAACTGTATCCAAATCTCTTGCATCTAGCCAAGCAAGCCATGAAATCAACACCAATGACTGTGAACATCAACCCAGTTGAACCCACAACCTTCTCAGATGATGAACTAGTGAACCGGTTAGTAGTGCAAATGTCGAAACGCTTTGCAACGTTTGCCTCACACGAAGCTAAACTGTTTGAAGCTCTACTGGAATACCAACTCAGGTCCGCATTCCGAGAAGAAGCTGTAAGGCCAAAACATTCAAGAGACGACGAAGACAAAGATCAAGATAAGGATAAGGAGCCTAAACACAAAAAGAAGTCTGGTGAATCATCTTCCATTCAGTACGCAATGCAACCACCACCACAAAGGACTCCTTCTCAACAAAGATCACCTCCTCCCTCTTCTGCAGATAAACCTCATGATTCTGAGACACCACCCCAGACTCAAAAAACTGGTGACCACTTTGAGTATACGGGTGGTGACGATGAAGAATACCATGAGCCCCAACAACAACCCGCCTCTCCCGACAAAGTACAGAAACCAGAACCCTCATCTAGGCCTAAGAAACAGAAGAAGAAGGCGCCCAAGGCAGACGTCCTATCATGGCTAGATGAAGATACCATAGAGGAATTTGAATGGTTTTCTACACTTTTTAATTCCACTCCCTACCCTGCTGAAGGTCAAGAACTGGTAGACGGTAATACATTGGAGCATGCAAAGATACTGCAAGAAAAATTCCGAGTAAAGAAGATGACGAAATCTGAGTTGCGGCGAATCAAGAATGAAGCCTTTCAACTGTTAAAAGATAGCTCAGAAAGTGCCATCGAGGTCGAATATCACCTTGAAAACATTGCTCGAGCTATGTCTAACAACATGGATTGGCTCAACCCAGAAGCAAACATTGACTTTACGAAGCGGGACAACCCTCCATATTACACCGACTAGTCTAAACCACTACCAACAATCGGCCAACCAAATGAGCCTAGAATTTTATTCCGATATTTCTTCAAGAAAGACTTGGAATTTCTTCTACACGGTGGCGATGGTTCAAGAAAATACGCTACATCTTTGACACTTCCATTCCCGGCAGCAATCTACTCTAACTGCATAGCCATCGAGGAAAGATCTAACCACTTGTTCTCCAACAAAGTGGAAGAGTACAACCGAGATGCAATGTATGGGATTCACCATTGGCCGGAACGCCGAAGAATCTACTACCACAGCTGCCAGGTTCAAAAATCTCAACATGAAGTGTTCAGTCCTAAAAGTATCATTGCCATCAAACACGTTGATCTTTCGTCAAAATGGGACTACACTTTTCTGAAGAATATTGTGGTCAAAAGGCAAGACGAAAGGGATTATGCATTCTCTGAAGCTAACTTTGAGAATTTGTCTATCAACGACATTGAAGACATGTACCTTGCCAAAGTACAGGGTCGTATGAGACAATTCTCCACTGAAGTACAACGTGAATTCATCAAGTCAGTGCTCATCTTCATCAGACGCATAGTCATCAAAGAACGTGTAGAAGATCTCCAGCTTGTAGTAGAATCTTATCAAACCCGTGTCAACTTCACTCCACCACAGCTTGATCTTCCCGACATCAACCAGCTCTCACAATTTATGCTCATCAGCAAACCATTCGGCGTCGTTTACCGCAGTGAACTTCAAAGAAATTGCTTAATGGCGTGTAGAGATCTTTACAAGTTTGGGGATCACACTTTCAAGATGGTTAGAGACGGATTGGCTTATCGGTTGAAGGATATACATCAGAAGATTGGGTCTCCTAAGCGATGGAATTCTCAGGATCGAAGGGATGTGAAGAGGATCATCACGATGATTGATGAACGGTTGTATAGAAGGGATCAATTCAGAAGATTGGAAAGCTATGTTGGTGGTCGACCCAGGATTAACATCACCGGCTTTCAACGCCCGGTTCAAACTCCTGGCAACATCGCTGGACTACCTGGTACCCCTTGAACTGCTTCTTTCATTATAAATTTGAATGTATGATTTATCATGTCAATGGCTTGTGCACACATTACAGTGTACAACCCGTTCTTGTAAATAAAGGACCCTGTGGTACGCTTCAGTGCCACAATCCTTATAAAGGAGCAAAAGCTTCTTACTTTTGAGTAAAACCTATCAAACCTTTCACTTTTCAAGGTTTTGCTCAAAAGAACAAGTACTTCCCCTTATAATTTTCAAAACCTCAACCGTTTATATCACTTGTTGAGGGGGTGTATTTGACTTTAAAACTTTGTTCACTAATTGTTCACAGTGGTCATCTTCCCACAAAACTCAAAATGGTCATATTTATTATCAACATTTCTTCAAAAATAACACTGATATGCCATTTTTTAGGGGGAGAAAAGTTATGTGACAAGAAATATGTTGTGCGACTGCAAATGAATCTTTGTACTATAGACTTAACCAACGAATTGACGAGATCTTAACATTCAATAACTCGAAAAGACTTGTCCTGGACGGGTAATAATTTCAAGCTAGTTCGATAGTGATGTAAACGTGTCTCGCAAAGGACTTGCCCGAGTAGAATGTACCATTCGAGAAACTCTTGGTAGACATGAACCTTGACAGGTTTGACAACCTTTCGGGGTTTTCCACACCTTCAAGATAGTTATTAGAGCTAGTTGTCACCTAAAAGCTGACAATGCAACTCTTTAACTATGCCACGTAACCGTGTCTCGCGGGGGAATATCTATCTTGAGTCGATCAATTCAAAATGCGCGCTCTTCCCTCACTGTGCAGATTTCCGTCAAAACTCTAAAGCACATGTGGAGGGGGAGTATTTATGCTAAAAGATAAAACTCTCACAGTGGTTCAAACATGGTTTTCATTTACAAACCCTTTGAGAGATTTTCTTGAAAAAGGTTTTATGGCAACGGAGTTATAAGGTGATTAAGGTTAGGAATAACCGTCCTATGATCCGCCAGAGCCGAAGGGATCTACCCAAGGACACTACCAATAGTTAGAATTTAGAAGTCCTTAGGTTTGATTATAAAAAGGAGAAAATGAGAATCGGAGAAAGAAGGAGTTGAAGATTAAAAAGAAATGCAAAGAAAAGGGTGAAAAGAAATAGCCCTCCAGATTATTCAACTTAGGGCAGACGCCGGGTTCAATTCATATGCTACTGGTTGTCACTAGATGACACCGGTATTGAAGACTAAAAGTCGTCATGGACCCAGTGACGCATGCACTAAACCTTCCTAGCCACTCAAGTTTCTCTCAACAGAAGCTTGTTTCATTCTCACAGGGAACCCTACGTAAATTATTGGCTTTCTCTTAGAGATTGCTGGTATTGAAGAAGGAGACCCTCTCCCTAGTCTCCGCTCAGGAAAACCAAAACGCACTATTGAGTCTAGAGCCACGAGATTCATCAAAAGATCTCTTAGGTACACTTGACATTTCATCACTTGGTGTTCAACAATAAGAACATCAGTAGTACGTTATCGAGTCCTTCACAGATCTTAGCAATTTGTCGAGAACATTTATGAGAGGTTCATAATTGTGATCCTCATTGATTAAATGGAAACTCCTGCCAGGGTCAACATCAAACAGCCCTAACAGCAGGTCGCTTCGGTAACTCCCCGTGGATTATGCTTAGTGGTCTCAAACGGTCTACAGTCATGAGGTGATGCTTCGGTGTACCTCAGCGACTCATCTGAACCGTAGATGTACTTCAGTACATTGTGTTATCTCACTTGTGGGACTCCGGTTCAGGAATGGCCTTTGTGAGAATTAGACTTGTGTCACACTATGCTGTTAACACTCTCAAAGTTCAAACTTGTAAGTGCCGGAATCCGCTTATTACTAACCTTTCTTATGTTTACTTCTTATGGAAGCTCTGGAGCGGACTGATCGTGCAGATTCTTCACATGCTCATATCAACATCATCACTAATGGAAGTTCTCTCAAAAGGCAACACAAAAGTCAGAATGATTCTACGTCAAACCAAAGAATCTACAAAGTTAAAGACTTAAAGAACTTCATCAGTACTGAAATCCAACGTCAAAGAGCATATGAGCGTGTTGAAGAATGACGTGGAGACACTGGAGCAGTGAAACAGACTTGAGGCAGACTTGATGCAGACAACAACAACATACTATCACTACCATCACAAAGAACAATGATCAAAGAACAAAGACAAAGATGACGTCAAAGCATAACTGTTCAAAGAAAACTATCTCTCTACACTGGGGAGATTGTTCAAATCAAGGCAATTATTCTCACTAGAAAGAAGAATGTCAGAAGACATCAAAGCTTCTATTACATCAATGCCTTCACCGTTTTCATCACTAACACTTAGGGGGAGATTGTTGGAATCACTCCTAAACCATAATCAAGTGTTAGTAATCTATATGTAATAGTTAGCTTAAATATGGCCTTTATGTTTGTTATTAGCCTTAGGCTTATGTAGAAGGTCCATAAGCCTAGGCCTAGTCCAATAAGGAAAAGGATGGGAACTAGGAGTGTTGCCCTAGCTTCCCTCCTATAAATACCCCTTGTAAACCTTCATTTCAAGGTTGGTTGTTCAATTTATTCCTTTCACTCACATCTACGCATAACTGTCATAGTCTTAACGTGTGTGTGTGTTGGTTTATTGTTCAATCGCCTTTATCTCTTTCTATTAAGCTTGTGTTGTAAATCTAGTGACCTAACAAACATGCAGTCAATAATGTCAGTAAGATGGATAAAGAGCTTGGAAATTGCCCCTTATGCGAGCCAGGTGATGCATAGCATATTGATACATACCCTACTGATGATCACTTGATTCTAATGCTTATCTGGCACATATCATGGTTTCCCTGGTGGGTAAGTCTCAATTTCATAATATTGCACATCACTTAAATCCTAAATCTGGAGTTGGCAACATGGGCATTTAGGACGGGTAGGGAAACATGTCAAATCATTTCAATACAGGCGGAACGGTGCAAGTTCAGTTAAACCAAATATATTTTTTTATCCAAAGTCATAAAGGTACAAAGTGCGTGATCTTTTTCCCGACATATAGTTTCTTTAAGTGTATTCCGAATTTTTGAAACCTCAAAATTTTTTGTTTTTGTAACAATAAGTAACACGTTAATTATTCATAAGCTACATGAAATGTAAGACTAAAAACTAACCCGTTTTGACCCTTTACCCAACCCATCGATATTGCTACCTTTAATGATTGATGTACAAATGAGTGTGTGTGAGTGCAATCAGTTTGAGATAATTCATCTATTCGGAGGGTGCTGATGGCTTTTCCATAACGTCTCAAGCATATTCCTTTATTAAATATCCAAAGGATCAGACAGCTTCAAAAACTCCCAAATCACGACAGTTGTAGTACATGAGGAATGCATCTAGCCACAACAGGTGTGTTAAAGCCTTCCCCTCATTTTTGATATTTCTTACTTCTTAGTCAAGATATTCTAAAGCTCATACAGTCATACTGAATCGTACTGGCATTTGGTAAAATAGATAATATACTTTACTCTCTCGATCCACAAATTATTGCTGAGTGACTAATGATCTTTTTACCATCATCAGAACTAGGTGCTTAACTTTATATCTCCGATGTGGGACCGAATTCATTAACATAAATAATATACGCAGATCTGCAAGTCAGTTAAAGATGTCCTTACATTATGACATCAGAAGCTTTCTTGCAGGGATATATAGCATTTTAAAGTGTAGTTACAATGGGCCATTCAAAGTAGTTATTAAAAGCCAAAAGAAGCACCTCATGAAGGTAATAGCCACATGTACGGGCCTGCAGCAAGGTAAAGATGTCCTAGATATGACATCGGAAGCTTTCTTGCAAAAAGATGTATATCATATTAAGTGTTGTTTCAATGGGACGTTCAAAGTAGTCGCTAAGAGACACAACAAGCGACTGATGAGATGATGATATAGGGAAGAAGTGAAGGTAATGTGTTTTTTATTTCCCAGCTGTGTTAAGTGGATCATGGTGTTGACACTAAAACAAAAATGGAGAATTTCATATAATCTATAATATCAATTGTTTAAATCATAGAAGAATATGTGAAGGTAAGAAAATAAAATAATATGCACATCATGTGATGCATAGATAAATGTACTCCAAACAACATTAAGTATAAAGTTTTTGTTTTACTTGAAAGACTCATAGGTTAGATCGATGATATTTTATAATTATAAAATCGATATTAGCTATACAATTTACTGTTGGTTTTATGAATATAAATTAGTAGACGTGAGTTAGGATCAAACTCGAGACCACGGGATTGCACACTTTGCGTATGAGAAATAAAGTTAATAATTAAATATAAATGTTATATTTATTTATTGATTAAATGAAATAAATATAACGGACATTAAGTAATTAAGTGTAATGGACTGACGGTCGTTAAATGTAATTGGAAAGGACTATATTGCAAATTAATATTGGGAAGGTTCCGGAATCCCTTGGGGGACACTCAACCGATCGGCCCAAGGGGTATTCCCAACCCAACTCAAACTCAACTTGTTCACCAAGTTATGTAGACTATATATACAAGGCTAGAGGTCTTGGTTTTGCATCTCTTGTACTCATAAGCTAAAAACCAAAAGAGTTTGTGTGTGTTTTTTTTTTTGCTAGATTTGGTCGACTAACACCTCAAGGGTGTCGACACGTTGCTTTTCCAAAATAAAATTGTTTTGTTTAATTAAAACTAGCATTACTTTAATTTGTTAAAGTACGTGTGTACAAGAAAGTGGTACTAACACATTATGTTAGTATTCTTGGATTGAATTACAAAATCGGTAAGGGGTAATTCTAATAATCCTATAAACCCTAATTAGGGTTCATCCAATTGCTAGTTTTGTGGATTTGATTCTTGTTCGGCTAGAATCAATAAATGTATGCATATTCTTGTTTATGTTAAATAATTATTCGTTAATCTTTTCTATACGCTTCTGCTTGTATTCTTTGATGTTTTGTGTTTTATATTTGATTGTCATGATTTATAATTCCAACAGTGGCATCACGAGCCATTGGTTTAATGAGTAATTAATTACTAAACACGTAAAAAAACGAATATTGTATGTTGTTTGATATGATTGTTCTATAGTTTTGGTTATGATTATGTAAACCCTAGTTTTAGGTTTAGGGCTTTTGCCCTAATTGATTTATTTTTTTTATGGATCGATTAAAAAAAATTTTATGGGGCGTACCCCTATTTTTTTTTGGTCGATTACTTTTAATTTTTTTTTAGGGTTTATATATTAATTGTTACGTTAACCTTATCGAAACCTAGAATTAATATATGTGTTACGTGATAAATTTATAAATAATATGTTATCTGACATGGAATTGTATGCGATCTTGTAACTTAATTGAATAATTGTTATGTTATACCCATGATGATACATGCATGTTTGTTATGGATGGTTGCTTGAATTATTGTTTAATTCTTAAGATATTTTATCACATGTTTGTTTTTGATAAATCTTGAATTGGGAAAGACTCCAATAATATATTAATGAATCAATTATGTGCTATTTGTTATATTTTTAATTATGGCTTACGCAATCGATTCGTCGATGTATGTGGCTCACTTTCAATTGGGAAAGTGAAAGCCCAAATTAATATATACATTAATTAACCTAGACATTGATTATTAATAGGTTTTATCAAATAAGTTGCATGTGGCTACTTGTTTACACGTATTAATTGTTAGTTATGTGCGCATTGTTTTTAGTTATTTATTTTTTAGGGCTAATAACCTATTAAAGCATCATACTTGTCACAAATATCAGTTCGACTTAGCGAACAAAAAAATACCTCTTTTAGACATTAAACTTGACATTGTTGTCTTCAATTGAGTATTATGACCATTTTACCCTTCTAAATTACATAAATGGTCCCTGTGGGTTTGCGAAAATTGCATCCATCGTCCCTAGACTAAATTACAAAAATAGTCCCTGTCAAATGATAACTAAATAATTCTGCACATGGACTGTCAAAATCTTTTCCAGCAACTTGTGTGATGTTTTTCTTACTTATTCACATGTGGAGTAATTTTTTGGAATCCTTTAGCAAAGTTTGAGGTGCTCCCTCCCTTAATAGAAGCAGCTGATGTTGGCATCCAAGTAGAGGTGGCTAAATCTTCTGAAATACTTGAAAAAACTGTAACAAAATCTGGTACAAAGACAGGTCAGCCTTCTCTCTTACACTATTTAAGAGGTCTAGTCACCTCTAGATGGGAACGGGTCAATTTTGGGCTACGGTTTATCCGTAATGGGTCAAATCAGAAAATTTAACTAAAAGTGAAATGGGTCCTATCTTCCTCATCTTTTGCTTGTTCAACGGTGATATTCCAAGAGATGCCACACCTTCTGGGATTGGTTGAATCTGGGTTTTGATGTTCTCGGTGAAACTGGATCGATTGGATGAAGAGATTGATATCATTTGTACAGATCAAGAGTAATGATTGATTGTATGTCATTTTT
The DNA here is from genome assembly GCA_019973895.1 of Chrysanthemum seticuspe. NCBI lineage: Eukaryota > Viridiplantae > Streptophyta > Magnoliopsida > Asterales > Asteraceae > Chrysanthemum > Chrysanthemum seticuspe. The sequence continues at coordinate 7,593,900 of BPTQ01000003.1, read as the reverse complement.
GTGTTTTGTTTTGTATGTGACGGTTTGATATGTATTGGATCTGAGATATTGAGATGTGGGTGATGATATTTTCTGGATGTGGGTGATGATTAGTGGTGTTTTATTTTTTTTCGGTTTTTTTGAAGTAGGCCAAACAAACAGAAAACTTGGTAGGTACCAAGAATGATGCTGGTGTTGAGGTAGGGAGGTCTGATGGTGGGAAACCAAATCCGGTGTTGAGGTAGGGAGGTCTGATGGTGTTGGGATCATGGATGCAATGGATGCAATAGATGTAATAGAGGGATCATTTATATAATTTACCTTTTGGACAATGGATGCAATTTTTAAAAATTCAAGGGTAAAATGGTCATCACAATTTTGTATTTAATCTTTATTACTCAATTGAAGACAACAATGTCAAGTTTAATGTCTAGAAGAGCTATTTTTTTGTTCGCTACGTCGAACTGACATTTGTGACAAGTATGATGCTTTAATAGGTTATTAGCCTTATTTTTTATTTCTTTACTTGTTTGTTTATTATGTGTGACAAGTTTTAAGCAAAGGGTAATTTTGAATAGAAAAATAAAATGGACTAAACAATGGTGAAATTTGATTTGTTTTTTTGAAGAGTTAAGTTTTCAAAAGTTTAATTGATTGATGATTTTGGTACAAATAGTGAGAACGGCTCACCCAATTTGATGGACTATGTGGGGGGTATAAGGAGGGGAGCGCATTAAATTGTGACCCTAAAGAAGGAGGTTATTGCTTCAGCGTTGACCGAATTCTCCGCTTCCTTGCGAGTCAAATTGGAGTTACCAAGTAGGCTATGCGTACAAAACCATCTTAAGGGCGAATTAGCTTTAATTTCATGCGCCACTTTTGTGGTAATTATCCGAAACACTAAGTCTTTAGACTTATGCAAAAGTACGATATAATGGACGATAATTAAAGGTAAATTCCTTGATTGGCGAAACCAATACCTCAATCAAAACTTTGATAATTTGATCTTTACGAATAGGTTAATAAAAGTTTTTTTATTAAAATTTATGCTACAAGATGAATGCATGACATCTTTGTACATATTTGATTTGACACCATAAAATCAAAACTAGTACCCTTTATAAATTAAGTTTGTGCCATCTAGTTAAAGGAACACTTGAAGTTGCAATTTACGTCATGTCAGAACTTGGCGAGATTGTGATGGAAAAGTAAATTTTTATGTTAAGTCAGACCTTACATGAACATATTTGCAGTTCTTTAAGTTAGATACTTAAATTGAGTAGTAAGTGAGACCTGGACTCAAGGCATTAAATGGGATAAAACATGTTTATATTTGAAATGGCGTTGGAAAATATAAATCCTATAATGATCTAGGAATTGGAAATTGTTTGCCAATTATTGTTTGACAGATTACCTTATTATATGCTTTCGTTACTAGCAGATCAACTGATGTAATCAACCTATGATAATTTGGATCCTAGTTTTCGAGAAAATTATATGGTTATATGTTTATATTAACTTGGGTATATTTTGTTTTCTTGAAAAGTTGTATTATCAAAAATACTAATACTTGAACTTTTTTCTGTAGAAATGGCTCAAAACAATGATAACACTAACACTGCACTAAGTTCTGCGTTCAAAAGCTTTTTTGATCGAGAAAAGTTGACTGGCTCTAAGAATTTCAATGATTGGCACCGCTCTTTGAGAATTGTCAGTAGAGTTGCTGATCGGTTGGATTATCTGTACACGCCTTGCCCTGTTGAACCAGCACCTGCCGCATCCGACGCAGAAAAGGCTGCATGGAAGGTTGAGTTTAAGTATCATAACGATGTGGCTTGCCTAATGTTGGGAACGATGGAACCTGCTCTCCAAAAGCAATTCGAAAACTACTTCCCATACAACATGCTCAATGAACTTCGAACTATGTTTGAGAAACATGCAGCTGTCAAAATTTATGATTTGATCGATGTATTACACAACTGCAAGTAGGGAGAGGGTAAACCCGTAAGTGCTCATGTATTGGAGATGAAAGGATACATGGACCAATTACTAGCACTTGGCAAAGTTTATGAAAATGACATAGCTGTGAACTTGATCAACAGATCCCTTAACAAGGATTTCAATGGTTTTGTTCAAAACTTCAGTATGCACTACGTGGGGAAGGCAGTTACTGACCTACATGCTTTGCTAATTGATTATGAAAAAGGGTTACCTCAGAAGGCTCCTACTCCCCAGGTACTTGCTATTAAATAAGCCAAAACCGCAGCGTGCGAACAACAAGAAGAAAAAAGGCAAAGGGAAAGTTGATAAGGGTAAAAAGGTTATGGCCTATCAACCAAAACCCAAGAAGTACCTTACTCCTAGGAAGGAAAATCCTAAAAAGTATCAAGCATGCCACCACTTCAAGGTCGTTGGGCATTGGAAGAGAAACTGTGCTCTCTATCTTGATGAATTGCGGAAAAATAAGATGAAGTATGACGGGTCCTCGGGCGCCGGTTCTTCAGGTAACTTATTTGTAATTGAATTATTTACTCTAAATCATAAAAATTCCTGGGTATATGGTACTGGATGTGGTATTCACATTTGTAATAAACTGTAGGGGTTTAGAGTGGAGAGGAAGCTAGCCTATGGGGAGCAATATCTGCATGTGGACAATGGGGCACCTGCAGCTGTTGAAGCCGTATGAGTTTTTAGTTTAGTGTTGCCTTCGGGCTTAGTAATGTTATTGAACAATTGTTATTATGTACTTTATATAATTAGAGGTGTTGTTTCCTTTTCAGTATTGTTGGATGATGGTTTTACTCATACTATTTCACGTAATGGAATTTTGCTTCTTTAAATGGTGTATTTTATTTTAATGTGATTACTGTGAATGGTGTGTTTGAAATTGATGTGATTGGAAATGAATCTAACAAATATAATTATTCAATGTTTAGCATCAATAAGAAAATGAAGTTGGACTTGAATTCTTCTTATCTTAGACATTGTGACTTGCTCATATAGGCAAGGCTCGCATGCAAAAGCTACAACACGAAGGGCTTTTGCAAAATATCAATGATGAATCATTTGATAAATGTGAGTCTTGCATATCTGGGAAGATGACGAAGAAACCTTTTCATAGCAATATGGAGAGGGCGTCTGATCTACTTGCTCTTATTCATATTGATGTGTGTGGACCACTTAGACATGTGTCAAAGAGAGGTGCTAGCTACTTCTTAACCTTTACTGATGATTTCAGCCATTATGGTTATGTTTATTTACTTAATCATAAACATGAGGTGTTTGAAACATTTAAGGTTTTTAAAGAAAAAGTAGAGCTGCAATTGGGAAAGAAGATTAAAGCTCTTCGATCTGATAGAGGAGGCGAGTATCTAAGCCAAGAGTTTAAAAATTACTTAGCTGAGGATGGAATTGTCCAGAATCTCACATCACCATATACTCCACAACAAAATGCTGTATCTGAGAGAAGAAATCGTACATTGTTGGACATGATACGATCAATGTTTAATCTTACTACTCTACCTTTATTCTTTTGGGATTATGCTTTAGAATCAGCTGTTCGCATTCTGAATATGGTTCCCACAAAGAAGGTTGATATAACACCATATGAAATATGGCATGGTAATGCTCCTAACTTGTCTTATTTGAAGGTCTGGGGTTGCAAGGCGTATGTTAGACGTGACTCAGCAGATAAACTCTAACAAAGATCTGTAAAGTGTATCTTCATAGGATACCCTAAGGAAACTAGGGTTACTACTTTTACTATCCAACTGAAAATAAAGTAATTGTTGCTATCTTGTATCTCAAGAATTCAGTGGGAGAATTATGATCTGGAAGATGATCAAGAAGATACATTACCTTCTGAAAACACTAACGTACTTCCGGTAGAACCTGATAGTCTGGGTCCTCCACCAGAAGTTAAAGTGATTCCCGTTTGTAGATCTGTAAGGTCTACGCGTGCACCTAAACGTCTATGTCATAACGTAGAAGTTAAGGAAACTATATTAGGAGATCTTGGAGAGCCTGCTAATTATAAAGCTGCCATGGCAAGTCCTGAAAAGGACAAATGGCAAGCTGCAATGAATGGGGAAATGCAATCCATGAGAGGTAATGAAGTTTGGGAAGAGGTTGACTTACCTCCAAACGCCAAGGTTGTTGGAAGTAAGTGGCTCTATAAAATAAAGACTGACATGTATGGAAATATACACATCTATAAAGTTCGTCTAGTTGCGCAAGGTTTTACTCAAACTTATGGCATAGATTACGAGGATACTTTTTCTCCTGTAGCTGACAATAGAGCTATTAGAATTCTCATAGCTATAGCAGCGTATTATGACTAGGAGATATGGCAGATGGATGTCAAAACCGCCTTCTTGAATGGTCGCTTAGATGAAGACATCTATATGAAGCAACCTGAGGGGTTCGTGAATCCACAATTTTCAAACCGTGTATTCAAATTTCAAATGTCCATTTATGGATTGAAGCAATCATCGAGGCAATGGGATAAGAGATTTGATGAAGAAACCAAAAGGTATGGATTTATTCAAAATCTTGATGAGCCATGTGTATATCACAAAGTTAGTGGGAGTGATGTAATTTTCCTTATCCTTTATGTCCATGACATATTAATTATGGGGAAATACATTCCAAGTTTTCAAAATGTTAAGGCATATCTTGGAAAATGTTTTTCCATGAAGGATTTAGGAGAAGCTGCATACATTCTGGGAATCAAGATCTACCGAGATAGGTCAAAGCGGTTAATTGGTTTAAGTCAAAGCGCTTACACTGATAAAATATTGAAGAGATTCAATATGCAAAATTCCAAGAAAGGATATTTACCGATGCAAGTAAAGCATGGCTTATGTAGCGATATGTGTGCTTTAACACTTGCCGAAGTGGCACGCATGCAAAAAGTTCCTTACGCTTCGGTAGTAGGATCTATTATGTATGCTGTGAGATGCACAAGTCCAGATGTGGCGTTCTCTCAAAACATGAACAGTCGATATCAACAGAATACGGGTGAACTTCACTAGACTGCTGTTAAACATATTTTGAAGTATCTTAGAAATATGAAAGATATGTTTTTAGTGTATGGTGGAAATCCAGACACATAGCTTGGTGTTACAGGTTACTGTGATGCATCCTGGCAATGTGATAAAGATGATACGAAGTCTCAGACGGGTTATGTCTTTGTCCTCAATGGAGGAGCAGTTGACTGGAAGAGCAAGAAGCAGAGTACGATTGCGATGTCTACGACAGAGGTCGAATACGTAGCTGCTTCGGAAGCTGCAATGGAGGATGTTTCGATTAGGAAATTCATTTCAGGGCTTGGGGTTATGCCTTCAATTGAATCGCCTATTGATATGTATTGTGACAATTCTGCTGCAATCATGTTTTCCAATGAACCTGGAGTCATGAAGGGCACCCGACATTTTCTACGGAAGTATCACTATGTTCGGGAACAAGTCCGTGAAGGTGAAATTAATCTATTGAAAGTTCACACAGATGACAACTTAGCTGATCCTTTCACTAAGGCTTTGGCTAGAGTAAAGCTTATTGGACTTGCCAATGGAATTGGACTTCGTTTAGCTAATAGTTTCATGCAGAACTGTGAATAGTATTTGGATAAAGGACATTGTAAAACATTTATTATTTTGATGACATAAAATTTTGATTATGTTTATTTTCATTTGTAATATTGTTGTCATATATTTGCATGTTTAATTCATGAGTAACTAAGTTATTCTAAATTCTACGTTGTCGATTAATGATATGGGAGTATTATTAAATTAAGACAAATCTGAGAAATGTGGTAGAATATACTTGAAAGTATATTGATGAGAATGCATACCAATTTCAGATGATATTCAATGAATTGAATATAGGACTTATCCCAACTACATAATTTACTTTGTGGATATTGTTATAAGTAAATTATGAATAGTTATCCTCAGACTTGAGATACCAGATAAGTGTCATAATTGTAGTGCATTTTTGTGGGGTAACTTAACGCTATACGTAACTGGTAGTCATAAGGGTTGTTTCCAGAAGTGTTGCAAAGTTTGTAGGTTAGTCTCGTAGTCAAGATAGAATTTTTTCCTTTAAATTTATTTTGAGTTTAATACTGCTGGTCCTCTCGTAGGGTTGACAAGATATTTGTGCGGCCGCACTCAAAATCTCCCCTGAATATGTTCAGAAGATTTGGTAATCTTGGTCAGTCACATAAAACGAGAAACGGAATAGTTGAATAAAGAATGACTTAATTCCATATCTTTATTTAACATGGTATTAAAAACAAAAAGATAATAATAATGAGAAATTATTAAAAGGTTTTCCAGGAGCCTTACTCGAGTTGTACTAGAGGCAACGAAGTGTTGCTAGACGCTAACCGATGTGATCACGCTATTATTATATATCCAAGTGGGAGCTAACCGATGTGAACTCGAGACCACGGGATTGCACACTTTGCGTATGAGAATTAAAGTTAATAATTAAATATAAATGTTATATTTATTTATTGATTAAATGAAATAAATATAACGGACGTTAAGTAATTAAGTGTAACGGACTAACGGTCGTTAAATGTAATTGGAAATGACTAGATTGCAAATTAATATTGGGAAGGTTCCGGAATCCCTTGGGGGACACTCAACCGATCGGCCCAAGGGGTATTCCCAACCCAACTCAAACTCAACTTGTTCACCAAATTATATTGAGTATATATACAAGGCTAGGGGTCTTGGTTTTGCATCTCTTGTACTCATAAGCTAAAAACCAAAAGAGTTTGTGTGTGTGTTTTTTTTGCTAGATTTGGTCGACTAACACCTCAAGGGTGTCGACACGTTGCTTTTCCAAAATAAAATTGTTTTGTTTAATTAAAACTAGCATTACTTTAATTTGTTAAAGTACGTGTGTACAAGAAAGTGGTACTAACACATTATGTTAGTATTCTTGGATTGAATTACAAAATCGGTAAGGAGTAATTCTAATAATCCTATAAACCCTAATTAGGGTTCATCCAATTGCCAAGTTTTGTGGATTTGATTCTTATTCGGCTTGAATCAATAAAGGTACGCATATTCTTGTTTATGTTAATTAATTATTCGTTAATCTTTCCTATACGCTTCCGCTTGTATTCTTTGATGTTTTATGTTTTATATTTGATGGTCATGATTTATAATTCCAACATTTACATGTGCAGTGTGAACTGAATTTGTATGTTTACAAAACGGGCGTGAACTTTCTCTGATCAAGATTAGATGTCCAATTTCACTTCGAAAATGTTATCTTACATTTCTTTATATCGCATGTTTACGAAAATGTTATCTTACAAAGCATCAGATTGTTGTGTCGATGTCGTAATAACAAATCATTTGAAGCTCATACAAGATGATATCGGCCCCATTGTTCTGTGGAGGTTACTCTTAAATCTTAATAATGAAGATGTTAATTATTGTTGTTGTGTATGCTTTTACTTGCGCAAAGTTTATAACGGTGCCATAGTCACGAGGGAAAGATGAGAATTTTTGAACTTGCAATGAGTTAATATCAAGTTCTATTAATTAATGAATTTATTACACCATATGAGGTATTTACTAGGACATAATCTAGATCCTTATCTACCACACAATTTATAACCAAAATAAAACTCACACATAAAAATATTACATGTGCTTTATGAAAATACATAATCTACCTTAAATAAAAATAACAAAATAAATACTTTGTGTAAATTTTCGATGATGTAGAGGCACCATGCATAACACTGTTGGCAAAAATGTTGTCATGCACATTTATATATCTTACAGTGATCTTTTGTAGTTTTAATAACAAAACGTCCTTTATTAGAAGATATAAACCAAAAATTAGCAAAAGAACACCAAAAAATTTGCAATTAATCTTTTCGAAAAAACCCCATGCGTGCACAGATATTATAAACTACTTAAGTTAAGAAAAGATTCACATAAAAGCCGAAACTTCGGTTCAGAGAGATTTATGCCTAGGAACGTGAATCATAATGGTAAGTACCCACATATCACGGTATAAACACGTGTTCTTGAAAAGGGAGCTTAGCAAGAAAAATATGTCATTTGGCTTACAAAACTCATAATGGGTATGCTTGAGTAGTTGAGTTTATATGGTGTCCATGTTGTCCTAGACTCTTAATCTGTGATTGGGAATGACTGGTGTTCTATATTTTTATTTCTGACTTTTAATGGTCATTTATCCGCTTTAAACTTGACACAAATCTGTCTTAATGAAACTTTGAGCATCACAGGCCTCAACATTTTCCTTACTTGTGTTTTTATGTCTCAACAATCAAAAGAATGAAGATATCGTTTTCTACACTTCACTTTCTTGTAACGATTAACATATTGTCATATTCTTTGTTTGTATCTAATAACAATACACGTAATATATACTACAATCTTAAGACAGATACGGGTTTGAATGTTAATAGATTTACGGTATCGTTTCTACACTTCATGTTTTATATTATTGTTTAATTATCTCTAATAGCAATACACGTAATATATATAACAGTGACAATATGAGGTTAAGCATATGGCTTTTAATGATTAATCGAGAATCACCTATGTGAGAGAGAAGCGAGGTCGCTTCTAATGGAATCGTGGGGGCACAATTATTAACAGCTCTCACAGAACCAGGCTAATGTTCATGACCATAACGAACATATCTATGAGAACCAAAATGTGTCAAGGAGATATTTGTGTGAATATATATTGTCGTCTCCACAAACAACGGATAGTTCAAAGACATCAAGTTCTTCTAGCTGCTAAGAGGCTAAGTATATTTCACGAGGGAAGGTTCAAAGGGTAACACCTACCTATCTAATGCAAATATCAACTGCAAAACTCTATTAGATCATCGAGTCTTGAATTTTGTTTTCTTTTATCAATTGCATTCATGTGGGGGATTGTTGGAAAACGTGGTCAAAGGAGTTGAATGGCAATTGATGTTTGTCATCATGTGTACTAATGTGAATTGAAAATAAAATTAATTTGTGGTTTTATTCTAATTCATGAGACATTAGTAAAATTAATTTTGTTAATTAATTTTGTCCGTTTTCTTTCAATTCCATATCCTATAAGTTGAGAGCTCTCCTCTCATTTCCAAACACCAAGAAAAACTATTCATATCCTCTCCTTCGTGTATCTTGTTTCTTTGTGTAATCGTTAGTAATAGGGGGAAGGCACATTTTGGTTCGACATGATAACTCGTTTGTGCTAACGGGGTTATCCGTTGTTGTTGTATCCAAGGAGATAGACGTTCATGATTCTCAAGCGCTGTAGATAGGACGAATCTGTCTTAAGGAAACTGTGAGCATCACAGGCCTCAACATTTTCCTTACTTGTGTTTTTTGTTCTCAACAATTGAAAGATTTACGGTATCGTTTCTCTACACTTTTATGTTTTATGTTATGGTTTGTTTGTCTCTAATAGCAATACAAGTAATTTATGCAACATAGACTTCCAGTGGTCATTATTTATAGTTTATTGATTAGTGTTGTGATTGTGATAGGTCAAAGTATTTTAAGCCTAGACCAGTAGCCATTACTAGAAAAGCACTTGTTAGTTTATAGTTCTGAGAATCTGATTTATAATATGAAGTAAATTTTTTCTGCTATGTTTTTGTGACGAAAATCTAAAACAATTGCATGACTATTGACTAGTATGTGCTAAAGCTATCAACTATCCCGTTCATCGTTTATCCTTTAAAAACTCAGGTACACGTTGCAGCTTCAGAGTGTCTTCAGGAACTCACCAAACTATACAATGACCTTCCGGAAGTACCCATATCTAAACAGGGGCGGATCTAGCTTGAAGTCAGGGTATGCACGTGCATACCCTCGTAAATTTTTAGTAGTGTAAAAAAAGTTGTTATTTCTTAGAAGGAACAATAAAATACATTAAAAATATGTGAGTGCACACTCTCTAGAATACAGGAAAATTTCGAGTGCACACCCTAATCCAAGAAAGAAGAAATGAAGCAAAGAAGAAGAAGAAGCACTCTGTTATTTTAAGGAAAGCTGCGGCAGAGTTTAATGAAGAAGGAGACAATGAGACTTTGAGTAGGTCAAATTAAAATAATATGACTTTTATGGCCCAATTATAATATCACATGATTTACTTTGAGGCTGAGCCCAGCCATTCTTAATAACCGAAGGTGCAAACCAAACTTTAAGTACAATTTATAGTTTTACACAATAGTACAATACGTCATAGCACATTAACACATACTCTTAATATAATAGAATTATAGCAATTTTTTTTTTTTTTTTTTTTTTTTTTTTTTTTTTTTTTTTTTACATTGAACTCCATTACAGTCTAAAATTTTGGGTTTTCATTTAGAATCATGAATTAGGATCGAGACTTAGAGAGCTAGCTGCAATGAATCACGAATAATCGTTATTGGTGTGACACCCACGCTTACAATCAATAACACCACAATAACTAAAACACATCCTCGCTATAACAGTTATTGATACATGTAGGTCTCATAACACACCACCAAATAGGAAAAGTAAAAGGTTGTTTCTTTTTTCTTTCTAAAAAGTGTGCATACCCTATGTGAAAATCCTAGATCCGCCACTGTATCTGAAGTACCTTTTAAGAGCGAGCTTCTTCATCAGTGGGAGATTGAAAAGAATGAGCAGGCCAAGTCATTAATGAAGAACTGTATAGACATGATTGCCACTGTCGAACAGAAAAGTCAGTAGTAAGACACATTTTGGGGCTGTCTGAGCAACTATATGGTGTTTCGGCTTTTGTACATTTACATTAGCTATTTTTTGTTCACAAACTCTTAGGCTCCAATGTTTGTTCTCATATTTTGTGCTAACACTTGGAGAATACATAGTTATAGACCCACATGTTAATCTCAGAAACTTACTGGAAAAAAAAATTCACTTTAAGTTGCAAGTGAAAAGGCTTGATTGTTTGCACAGTACTGCAAAATAAGGGTATGTGCCTATGATTACGAGTAACCGAAAAAACTAGAACACATGACATAAATCGTCCGTGAAACCAAGGCATTTAAGCTGTCGAGCTCGCCCTCTATTTAGGATTAAAGAGAACCGAGTCACAATTTTCCCATATCAGAAAACAAAAGTTACGCAAATTAAGTTGCCGTTTAGTGGGTAAATTTTTTTCTTGTTTTTTCGTTTTTAAGTTCGCAGAAAGGGGTTAGTTTTTCTTTTCTAGAGAAGAGTTGAAAATTTTCAAAACCCATTTAGATGGAATTATATTTTTCCATTTTAAAAAAAGGAAAAGATGTTTAGATGAAGCTCTTTTCAAACATTTTTTCTTTGTTAATTCAACTTTTTTTTCTTTTCTATATTGGATCTTTGTATGTTTTTATCCATTTTATACGTTTTTTTATAGTTTTATATGGTTTCATCCGTTTTTGTACGTTATCATTCGTTTTTAACAATTTTTATATGTTTCATCTGACTTTATTACGTTTTTACACGCTTTTAAACTTTTTTCATCCATTCTCGTCCGGTTTCATCCGTTTTGTATGTTTTTATACTTTTTCGTCCGATTTTATACTTTTTTATCTGTTTTCGTCTGTTTGTATATGTTTTTGACATTTTTTTATGTTTTCGTCTTTTTTTTACGTTTTCGTCTGTTTTTACATTTTCGTTCCTTTTTTACGTTTTTGTCTTTTTTTTAACATTTTAGTCTGGTTTTTTACTTTTTCGTCTGTTTTTATTACGTTTTAATATTTTTTTTACGTTTTTGCCCTTCTTTTTATGCTTTTTGTCAAATTTTTTCGTTTCCGTCTATTTTTTACATTTTCATCCGTTTTTTTCGTTTTCGTATGTTTTTTTTATGTTTTCGTTTGTTTCGTCCGTTTTTTACGTTTTCGTCTCTTTTTTACGTTTTCGTTCGTTCTTTACGTTTTAGTCAATTTTCTTACATTTTCGTCTGTTTTTTTACGTTTTCATCAATTATTTTAGTTTTCATCCCGATTCTGTTTTTTACGCTTTAGTGCGTTTTTTTTTTTTTTTTTTTTTTTTCGTCCGTTTTTAATGTTTTCTTACATTTTCATCCGTAGAAGATGTAGAATAATGTACAAAAATGTACAAAACTTACGAAATCATATGAAAACGATTGATAATATAAGAAAACAGACGAAGACTTAAAAAGAACAGACAGAAACGTAAAAAAAGGACAAAAACGTAAATTCACCACTCCCGGATAGTCACCCACAATGAAGGGCGTACAAATATGACGAGGCATCCGCATGAGCAACTCTATATTCCAATCGACAACGCATATATACTGAAATGATTGAGAATAGAAGAAGACACATGTAGTAAATGATTACTTATTTATGTTGTAAATAAATATACCGACAAGACATAGTAAATGATAACTGATTTATGTTGTAAATAACTATTTGTATTCTGACACCGACAAAACATACAAATGATTGAAATTTATATTGTAAATAATTATACAAATTATATACATACCAAATAAAGAGACAATTAATTAACAGCACCAAAATAATTTTTTTTTTTAAAAATTCGTAGTTATTGGGCTTTAAGACATGAGCTTATACTTATTAAGTTAATATACAAAAAAAAAAAAAAAAAAAAAAAAAAAAAAAAAAAAAAAATAGGCGATCCTATATGATCCGATCCGATCATACGATCTTACGATCCTATACGATCCGATCGCATCCCTCGTAACAATATGTCACATAAGTGAGTCAAATCGGACATAATCGTCATCTTAGATCCCAGTTGTGCAGATTTCCCTTTTGAAATGATTCAACTGCCACCTCATGAATTGCAGAAAAAGTTTTCCAAAAAATGAATGTGGTCGAAAGTGAAGTCATTAAATTTGTACGTTATGTCAACTAAGGCCAATGCTAATGGCAACCACAGATTTTGTGGTCACCCCCTGCCATATCAGCGCCACATCAGCTTTCTCTCTCCAAGACTACACCCAACCATAACTTGCTAGTGGTGACCACAATGACAACCGTAACTTTTTTTTCTTAAATTAAAATTTCATTCATAATTAAAAAAACATCACAATAACATATTTGTTGTTACCTATTCCGTTATGGGAGGTGATATGTACACCACTAAAAAGTGGTGTGCACACCACTAAATTATACTACTGGTGCATACAGTACAACACACAGATGCATAATTAGTGGTGGATGGCAAAAAGATTTGGTGTATAAATCACTCCCCTTTTGTTATATGCATCTAAAAAAAAGTTTATATTTCCTAATTTATCTTTACAACTATCATTTATAAAGTAAATTGTATTTTGGAGTAAATTGTATTTGTAGCCCAAGAACCTATATCTTCTTGATATTTACGTGTCCTAAACACAACAGTTGGCATTCTTCACAAAATCCTTTCTCACACACCTTACACATACACATCACCTTCTTCTTGATATATTTCTCCCATCCTCACCTGTAACTTCATTTCAACTTTTAATACTTTTTGGTTTTAAGTTTTGATTAAAAAAAAAAAAAAAAAAAAAAAAAAAAAAAAAAAGGTATGAACTCTAAAAAAACACAACAGATTCAAAGACCCACGAAAGAACCAGAAGATTTTTGGCATCAAGATCTTCTTATAAGGTCTCGGGTAAGGCGGTTCTTTACTTCTTTAGTTGTTTGGTCAAGATCTATGATGGGTTTAGTAAGATCTTTAAAGATCCTTTAATATCGATTAAAGTAAAACCTGAGATCTTTAATCTTGTTTGTGTTTTCTTTGTAGTGTTGTATTTTGGGGAGTGATGTGGTTGAAAAAATAGGAGGAGTTGTGCCCATTCAATCGGTTGGCTGACAAACCGAAAGAATGCAAAGGTTGGGGTGAGATTCGGTCATGCTCGGTTGAGCTAGGGAAGGAGACGCGGTCGACTAGTCGGTTGGGGGGGTCAACCAACCGAGCAACTACCCTCCATTAGCATTGGCCTAATATTACTTTTTAAACAAGAATAATTATTTGCGGTGTCATTTATTTTTAAGCTTATGAAAATTATTATTATAAGTGTCGTTCTTGAAGTTTTCATTTTATGCTTATTTAATCTTTGCGAAAATGCAGAACAAAATTTGAGGAAACTGTGTTTTTCAAAACAACACACATTAAATCACCAAGATACGTGCAAAATGAAGGTGGTGAAAGTGCATCGTATATTGCAGCCAATAATAATTTTAAGAGATTTAGTTTGACACGTTTCATATAGCGGGTGAACGTGAATGAAAGCAGATTTTAAACTGTTTTTATATTGGTATGGCTTTAAGATATTTATATTTACACTCTAAGCATTAAGGATGAATGCTTTTAATTCCTACTAATCTAAGGGCGATCCTCACATTTTGGGTGGAATTTCGGTGGTAAAGGGTTTTTGTGCCAGTCATGCAACTTCCTATCCGTGAGACGCTTTTATTAAAACTAATGGCCCACTCCTATATGTCATGAAAAATTAAAAATTTGGTGCCAAAATTACCCTAACCGACATTTTCTCATGGTTTATTACACAAATACACTTGGACAAAGCAAATAATCAAGGATAAGCATAGTTTCAAAGTTCCTGTTTTATTTTCCCTCCCTACACTTAAACTGAACATTGTCCCCAATGTTCCCCAAAAGTATCAAAGTTATGATAATGAAGGTAATTAAAAATGAAAGAAACTAGTACTCCCCTGATTAGCTCGGTAGGATCCGTTGTGAAGTAGTGGTTAAATCCTTTCCAAGAAGAATGTGTGTGTGAAAAGCTCCTTCCAATCTTTTGTTTCTTCTTCTTGATAAATGAAACCTGCACATTTGAAGAAAACAACGAAACCTTCGCGTAAAATCGGCGGTAATAATATATATAAGACTCGATTTAAACTAGGATATAATGCTTGTGGAATGGATTTTTACAGAATTTTTGGAAAATTAAGACCTGGAAAATTCCAAAAATTTATAAGTGGCTCTAAAAACGAGAAAAAAGTAATCTGTTGTTTTTACTCCTTCCTGACGCCGTCAGGTTGCAATCCTGACACCGTCAGGTTATCCTGACAAAAACTGGTCTGCGATTTTCTGGAAAAATTATAGAAAATTTACATCTTTAGAATCTGGAAAAATTTCTGCAAAACATCCATTATGACTCGATACAAGCATTTGACTCGAACAAACACACATATATATCTTTTAATGAATTGTTATTCTCATGTTTACGTTTCTTTTGAAAACGTGTGTAATCCTCCCTACACTTATCCTTTATGTAAAATACCTTTATATGCAATTAAGACTAGGTTAAAAACAAAATAAAGCATTTTTACAAATTTAAACATGAGCATAAACAATTAATAAAAGATATATGACACTAACAAGCAAACAAATAAGCATGGGTTGCCTCCCACAAAACGCTTTTCTTTATTTATGAGTCTTGTAGCTAGACTCGTAGTCGTGCCCCTACGTTGTATCATGCACGCTCACGTGCTTATACTCAAGCCATTCCAATGTTCTTTCACTCTTTTTGTAATCATCTCCTAATTCAAGGCATTTGTTGTAATACCTTTTAGTTTTCTCATATGGGTACCTAAGTCCTCTTTGCTTATCCCTTTCACTAAGCAATGTAATAGGGGTCATTCTATTACAAGCCTCTATATCCTTGTGTTTGAACCTAGGATGAGTACGTGGCATTTGGTAGATAAAGTCCTCAACTTCATCAGAGAATGTGATTAGACCATCAACCATCCGTTCATTTAACCTAGTCATTATTTTGAAAGGTTTTCCAAAAATCACTTGAGTAAGGTCCTTATCAATAAATTCTCCTAAGTCTTCTAAGACCATGAACTCTACCAAATAAGCAAAGCTTCCAACAAACACATGCAAATGAGTGATTGCTTTAACAACATTGTTCCCTTGATAGGTTAACTCATTAATCCTGATTTTATTGTATAGGTTCCTTGAGATTAAGTTCAAAGGCAAGAATGAATTCAAGTAAGCATCGAACCCTTCTAATCCTATTTTGCAGGGAAATTGCATGTTAAAGGGACCATCTTTCTCGATTCTACACCTAGGGTCAAAACATTGGGAGGGGTCTTACTTAATTTCAAAACTAACTTCATTGACTACCTCCCCACTATCAAGTGCTTCACCATAATCAAATTCTTCATCGGAATCTGAGTCATAGAAAGGACTTTGTTGTTGCCAATTTATCTCATTATGCCCTAGGTAATTTCCAAAATGGTGAACGGGTGAGGGATTTTGTGGGAGTGCGTTCTCAATTCCGGGATTGGGAACGGGTAGGGTGAAGAATCTTCGGTGGAAGATACGTATCATGGTGAGTGATGGATTTTACGAACAAAGGCCACGAAGAAGGGGGATAGACTAAGAGAAAGCTAAAAATGAGAAAAATTTACTTCATAGGAATCAAGCAAAGGAACCTAAACAAGGTGGACTACTAACTAGCTATTCTATTCCCCGGCAGCGGCGCCAAAAACTTGGTAACGCTACACGCGTCGTTCGGGGTCAAGGAAACTTCCTTTTCTTCGAGCAAGTTTTATAACACCCTAGGCAGTGAACCTAATCGTTGTAGTGTAGTAATTAGGGTAAGCCACGGGTATTGATATTGTTCACTAGGGGAATAGGAATGCTAGTAAGAAGTTACTACGCTAAGGTTGGGGTTGAGGAAGATTATTTTTTATCTTTTTTATATTTTTTTGGAAATTGAAAGGTACAAATCTCGGGGTTTGGATTTGGAGGGTTGGTATTGCTACCGATTACTCTACTTATCTAATTATCTAATCTAAGGTGTATGTAGTCTATGTCTAATTATTGTATGCTCGTATGATAGTTTAAAGATGTGTTTACTTAGGTTTTATTACTCCTTAATTATCTCCTATTGGTGGTTGAATTGTCACGTCCTTATTCTTAGTTGCGTTGTGTGTCTAAAGTTGTAGGGTATGCGTATATTCCCTAACTCTTTGAACTTACCAAAGGGTCTTGTCTACAAAACCCACTAGGGATAATAAACTCTTACTCTAAGGCACTCTTTGGATGGTTTAGCTTACAACTACTCAAGGAGTTATATTTTAAGGTTCACAAAGATTTAATCAAGCATTAAGGACACAATGAATGACCTATCGCATTACTAGATCATTAATCAACTAAGATAAGAGACAATCAATCAATATTCAATAATTAAATTTCATATTCCCTAAGCAAACACACAAATAAATTAGCCGGACATGGAGAACATGCAAGCATACACACAAATAATCAAAGACATAATTGTATTAATGAAGTAAAGAACTTATCTTATTGTAAGATAGGGTTTGGAACCCTAAAATACTATATAAGACAGCCTTGGTTCAGTTTAGGTTTTTACTCCAAAAGACTACACACAAATACTAAAAAATTTGGATTTTATAT
Source organism: Chrysanthemum seticuspe (assembly GCA_019973895.1). Classification (NCBI taxonomy): domain Eukaryota; kingdom Viridiplantae; phylum Streptophyta; class Magnoliopsida; order Asterales; family Asteraceae; genus Chrysanthemum; species Chrysanthemum seticuspe. Next base: position 7,576,502 of record BPTQ01000003.1, on the reverse strand, counting down.
ATAAGATTACATATGCAACGGCGTCACCTTATGTTTTGTGATGCCGTCGGATCGCCGTCATTAGGGTTTCGTCTTGGCCACGTTAGACTTGTGACGGCGTCACCTTGTGCATGTGACGCCGTCCTCCTTAGCTACTGACGCCGTCTGGATTGAATCTTGGCCGTCTGAGTTGCGACGGCCTTCTCTTTTATAACTTGACGTCGTCACTTGAAAATAAGAGTTTTGGTTTCTGTCCCGTCACAAAATCCTCCGACGGCGTCGCAGATAAGCAGTGGAGTGTCTCGATTCTTGACTTTGGCCATTTTCTTCGTATATCCGCGCCTTTTCGTCCAAATAAGTGCCATTATAGCAATTTGCCTTCAAGAGATCTAAAAAGTGAAAAGGAACGATATTAAGTAATAACGGATACAAAAGTGATCAAATAAGGGCTTAAATGACCCCTCAAAAAGGTACATTTTAAAACCTTATCAAATACCCATTTGTACATTACGACTGTATTATTCTCACTTAGAAGTTAAGGTGAAGGTTTTACGAGGGATAGTTGCAGAATACTATCCCTCATAATGACAAATGAAACTCTTCAAGTTATAAAGAGGAAGATTCCACACAAGAAGAGGAGGAATATTCTAGTTTGTAGAATCGATTGCTTATCACTTCTACCATCCACCCTTTATAGACTAAGGAGATATACTGTTAGTAGTTACGAGACCACAGTAACTTGCAAACTAGAAGTAAGGTGCACGTGCCTTTGTGTGGCTAGGGTTGCCTTACTGTGCTGACATATGTTGTACATGCAAGTTTCTTTCCCTTCTATCGGTTAGTTCTTATCTTCCCAAGGGTTTTTCCACTTAGCTATCTCAAATTGCTCCCGCCCAAGTGTGTCTGAGAACTTCAGCCAGATCCTTCTTCGTATTTAGCGAATAGCTTTCAATTGAGTTTAAGTATACGCTAAGTATATATAATTAGTGTTTAACTAGTCAGGCTGCGTATTTCTTTAGGATGGTTTTAAGTTGATAAGTCTTTCAGCGTCCTAGAGACATTTGTCAATCCTCCAAGACTCAAGAGTTTTTAACTCATTGTACTTTACTAGTTCACTCCGCATCAGGTTGCAAAGCATTTATTCAGTTTGATCTTCGTCTTCTTCGAAGCTTGACTGTATATACCAAGAAGTATAAAACATATCTGAGTTGTTATGCCTAGATATTTGAAATTACTCAGCGAGTTCTTTTGTCAGAACCGCTGTTCTTTACATCAGTTGTTGAATATATATCAAGTGAACTGGCATTAACATTCCTGAGTTTGCTCACTGAGGTGTATACCTTTGCGAGTCTTTTGATAGTTGATCTTGATCAGTTGTGCTAATCCTTATTAGAGAGTAAACTTGCTCATAGTTTACAATTTTGACTTTATTAAATAGTGGACCGGCTCTCTGATTTTATCAGCTAGTGACTTAGGCTGTCTTTATGCTTCAAATACTTGTATGGGATAATTTGGTCAAATTTTAACTCAACACTTGTGTTATTGGGTGATGATAGGAAGCCGCTTCCTATTCAAAAGGAGACTTGTGTGACATCAATGTGTGGACCTAGTTCTACTATGGAAATGCAAGGCGAAGACTCGGATAGTGACGAGGTCGAAGATTTGTGATGAGACTTCTAATTAGATGACTAGTGGGAGTGCATACGATGCTAGTTTACATGAGGATGAAGACTATGTTCTATTTGACACTTATGACCTTCAAGGAATAACTCCAGAACAACGAGTGCTTTGTGATGCTATGGATATTAATATTCGTGGTCAGTTTAAACATTAGTTTTATATCTTTTCGTTATAGTAGTTAGTTGTTCAAAAGTTTGGTTTATCTTTCTTATGATAGTTTGGTTTGAAACACAATTGGTGTGTTCGTTTCCCCATCTTTGTAACGAGTTTAGATTTAAGATTCACCCACATCATATGTACTTAAATGTTTTTTTTAATAATACAATTTACCAAAGGTATCCCCTTTACCATAATACTAAGCGAAATTCAAATTTAAATAATAATCCGAATCATAACTGCATCTATAAACCAAACAGACCTTAATTGATTGAATGCTATCGCATTATATTTTGTACATTTTGAGCATTACTATTTATTACATTAAAATAAAATGATTTGAAAGATTTAGTACTTACATGAGAGAGGTTTTTACTTACTTTTTGCATTATTTCAGTAAAAAATAACACATTTAATTCATAAATTGAAGTAGCTCTTAATATCGTTTAATTCATAAATCGAACTTCAAACAAAAATATAGTTAGTTTTCTTTATAATTGCAGTAGTTTACAATGAAAATTTTGTTGACACTAGTACGTAAATTTACCCTTTAACCTACTTTTAGTCTAAAGTTTTAAACTTAAAATTAAAAGCACATTAGAATCTACAGAAGTCACTAAATAAAGTTGGAAATGCGCAAAATTCGAGGTAAACAACAACAATAATAATTTTATATCACATAAATCAAACCTTAAATCGAGATCAACATACATAATATGTAGAGTGTAGACTCACACATAATATGTCTTTATTATTACAATACATACATAGGTTATACGTAGTATGAAAGTGGAATGCATGCACTGATTGTCTGATTTACAATAGCAGGGACCGGTAAATTTATTTGCCGCCACAGTCTTTTTCGCAGTCGATGGTTTGGTTTCTCGCCCTTTTTTGAACGCATAAGAGTCCATCACACTTATAACCGTTGTGGTTGCAGTACTGTATTGTACACAATCTACCGAAAAGGTCCTTAAAATCCTCTTGGGACTTCGCGATCTTCTTTATTCGTTTATAAGCAACATTGTACTTATATAACTTCTGAGCAGCACTACAAAAAGACAGTTAATGTATAAAATTATAGAGTCCACACTAGAAGTATGGCAAAATTACAAAAGATGTTTACACATATAAAGGTAAAGATATTATCAAAATGTTTATGGTTAAAAGTGTTTCAAACATTTTTTGAGTGTTCACACTAGAAGTATGGCAAAATTACAAAAGATGTTTACAATAAAAAATGTGGAACGTTTGTGACATTTATAAGTGCATCTTTGTTGTAAATGTACCATGCGGATAATTTTTTAAATATTTGTGACACTTATAAATGTAGCAAAATTATAACCGATATAAAAGAAAGTCCAAAGTTAACCATACCGTGTAGAAATAAGTGTAGAGAATTTAAGTTCTTGTGCAAAGTTGATGGCCAAGCCGCGCTCCTCCATCCTGCATATATTTGTACATATATATGTATATGATTCTCGATGGTGCATTTTAATATTTGTTATAACGTTAATTTATACTAGTAAGAATAACAAAGATTTATATGTCCATACCCTGCTGAAGAGAGGTCGTCATCTGCATAGGAAGAACAAATAAGAAGAATGGTTGCTAAGAGAAATAGCATTGATTTCTTATTAAGGATTGCCATTTTAATTTTCTTTTTGGTGTGAGAGATACTAGCTAATGGTCTTATCTTATAGCCTAAAGAGCCGCCACCCCAACCCAACTAGAAAAACAAAAAAAAAAACATAAAATTTAAACACAAGTTGCTTACAAAAAGACATGGAAAAGAAAGAACCAAGAAATTCTGCTGAGGAAAGACTATGGCCACAAAACCAGCACATGGTTTTCCCCTTTTTGGAATTTATTGTTAGGTTAGTTTTGTTTCTTTAATTCTAATTTCTATGTAAGTAATTACTAGTATCTTTCATGTATGAGCTACGTAAAACTAAAACGAGAAACGGGGACAAAAGAAATGAAGAGCTTAAGTCGACATACACACAAAGCATGAACCTAAGCACATCGTTATTTGCAATATACACAAGTCTACATAAAAGTTTTTACTCGCTCAATCATTTTTAGACCCGTGATTATGGTTAAAGCCGGTCTACACATGAAAAAAATAAAATAAAAAATTAGACCGGTGTGTAAAATCACCATGGGTCCAAAAACTCTAATAGCCTTACCGAAACAACCATCGGAAAAAGAATTCATTTATTTCTTACCAAATGGATTGATTTGTTGTAAAGTATGATTGTATGAAACAATTCAGCCTATAGTTCCGAATGTATACTTAGTAGTTTTTCTTGCTGAAAGTATAAGCATGATTAGTCATGTGATTGGGATTCTGTCCGTGTGTTCGCAAGGGTAGTTTGATATATTAAAAAATGGTTGCCCTGTTGTGTTTATGAACTTCACTTACGCTATAATATTTTTAGGGTACATAATATTTATGTGAATTTACTCTAGAAATATCTTTTATTCCGCATTCTTGGGCTGTGGGGAAGCATAAGAAATAAGGGAATGCTTATTACAAGCTTAATTTGCTGTACCAGTGTAATGTTGCTCAACACTCGTCAATGAGTTTGGCAGCTTTGAAAGGCTGTTTGTGTTTATTTAGACACGAATTACTTCTGAATGAATATGGGTAATGAAAAAATACAATATGAAGCAGTCACAGGAAATCTAGATGGATGGCATTGTTCATAGCTTAATATTAATGAAGTCTTACATTCCAAATAAGAAACCGCTTTGTCATGATATGTGGTTTGGCCATATTCTTATTTTGGAGGTGTGTTCATATGTTGAAAGTCTCGCAAGAGACAGAAAAGAAAGAGGCAGGAAACGAGTACAATTAAGAGTCCGAAGGTGAGTTCTTAATGTGATTATTACTGTTTATGATGAATGTTCTATATTTGTAAACAAGCCAATTCATCCTTGTAGTATAAGGTCTTGTTGATATATGGATCCTTATATGCAATAATCTTTGTTAGATGGAACATGGAAGTTAGCTGTTCTGTATCAGTCAGTTGTTGAATTATTTCTGAGTCGGGAATGTGTTTTGTCTACGTAGTAGGAGCTTAACTGTGTAACTTGCAAAGTTCCTTGAAACATTTTGCACTTTGTATAAAAAGCTTTGTCAAAGTGTATGGCATTATATGTAGTTAACAGATTGGACTTTGTTGGTGGTTTTCTGTGTGCTAAGTTTCAGCAACTTTGTATTCAAGTAGGCTAACTAATGTTATTAATAGGTGATGTTTTGGTATTCCCGGGTACAGATAGGTAAAAATTGGTTGCGGGTACATGAATTATATGCATATTTTAGTTCAACTGTATTGGCCTTGGCTCACTATTCGTATCTCTTTAGTTCACTTCTACTCTAACAAACACTGATGCCACCAATGACAATGCGCATACTCCAGGTCCTGGTGCTACTACCAGTGTGAGAGTTTGATGCTGTAGAACCTGTCAACTTTGAAGGATATCAGTCCAGAAATAAGAACAAAATTAAGCACAAAAGAGATTAAGTGTAACTGTGGTTATATGATTTCTTTATTGAATAAAGCTAAGGCTATTTATAGCCTTTACAAGAAACAACGTGGAAACAACCAATAAAAATACTAATACTCCTAAAGAATCGTTGAACTATGATCCCACTTTTATAAGTGTAATCTTTTATATAATAAAAGAATTACATCATTTCGGAGTTTTAATCATAATATGGTCTTCTTTATTGGGCTAATCAGAGGTATGTTTTTGGTTTAAGAATTTAATTAATAGATTTAGGGTTTTATTATTATTTTTTTACGTAACAAGGATCATCTTATTTACAGATAATTTAGTTTCAACAGATAACAAGGATCATCTTATTTACAGGTGTTGAAGATGAATATGGATCATCAAAATAGACATCGATCTTATGGACATTTAGGCTTATCATTAAGACATGCCGTTTACTTGGATTCTTGGTAAAAATGGAGTGTCTTGAAAACTACCCTAGAGCTACGCTAAAAAAGGTGCTTTTTGTACTTCTGATCTTATACTTTCTAAGATTGTTTATGTTATGGCCGGTGAATCACTGCATATTTGCCAAGTATAGTTAGTGATTACAAAATGGGTGGTGGGTCCAATCTCGGGCGGGTTAGGTAAAGTTACAAAATGGGTCATATTGGTATAGATTGATTGCTAAATAATTTATTCAAACACCTTTTAGATGGCTTTCAATCCGGTTAGCCCTTTCGAGCCATTTGATTCATAATGTGAGGAATTACTTAAACATGCAGTCAATAATGTCAGTAAGATGGATAAAGAGCTTGGAAATTGTCCCTTATGTGAGCCAGGTGATGCATAGCATATTGATACATACCCTACTGATGATCACTTGATTCTAATGCTTATCTGGCACATATCATGGTTTCCCTGATGGGTAAGTCTCAATTTCATAATATTGCACATCACTTAAATCCTAAATCTGGAGTTGGCAACATGGGCATTTAGGACGGGTTGGGAAACATGTCAAATCATTTCAATACAGGCGGAACGGGTCAAGTTCAGTTAAACCAAATATATTTTTTTATCCAAAGTCATAAAGGTACAAAGTGCGTGATCTTTTGCCCAACATATAGTTTCTTTAAGTGTATTCCGAATTTTTGAAACCTCGAAATTTTTTGTTTTTGTAACAATAAGTAACACGTTAATTATTCATAAGCTACATGAAATGTAAGACTAAAAACTAACCCGTTTTGACCCTTTACCCAACCCATCGATATTGCTACCTTTAATGATTGATGTACAAATGAGTGTGTGTGAGTGCAATCAGTTTGAGATAATTCATCTATTCGGAGGGTGCTGATGGCTTTTCCATAACGTCTCAAGCATATTCCTTTTTTAAATATCCAAAGGATCAGACGGCTTCAAAAACTCCCAAATCACGACAGTTGTAGTACATGAGGAATGCATCTAGCCACAACAGGTGTGTTAAAACCTTCCCCTCATTTTTGATATTTCTTACTTCTTAGTCAAGATATTCTAAAGCTCATACAGTCATACTGAATCTTACTGGCATTTGGTAAAATAGATATTATACTTTACTCTCTCGATCCACAAAGTATTGCTGAGTGACTAATGATCTTTTTACCATCATCAGAACTAGGTGCTTAACTTTATATCTCCGATGTGGGACCGAATTCGTTAACATAAATAATATATGCAGATCTGTAAGTCGGTTAAAGATGTCCTTACATTATGACATCAGAAGCTTTCTTGCAGGGATATATAGCATTTTAAAGTGTAGTTACAATGGGCCGTTCAAAGTAGTAATTAAAAGCCAGTAGAAGCACCTCATGAAGGTAATAGCCACATGTACGGGCCTGCAGCAAGGTAAAGATGTCCTAGATATGACATCGGAAGCTTTCTTGCAAAAAGATGTGTATCATATTAAGTGTTGTTTCAATGGGACGTTCAAAGTAGTCGCTAAGAGACACAAGAAGCGACTGATGAGATGATGAAATAGGGAAGAACTGAAGGTAATGTGTTTTTTATTTCCCAGCTGTGTTAAGTGGATCATGGTGTTGACACTAAAACAAAAATGGAGAATTTTATATAATCTATAATATCAATTGTTTAAATCATAGAAGAATATGTGAAGGTAAGGAAATAAAATAATATGCACATCATGTGATGCATAGATAAATGTACTCCAAACAACATTAAGTATAAAGTTTCAGTTTTACTTGAAAGACTCATAGGTTAGATTGACGATATTTTACAATTTACTGTTGGTTTTATGGATATAAATTAGTAGACGTGAGTTAGGATCGAACTCGAGACCACGGGATTGCACACTTTGCGTATGAGAATTAAAGTTAATAATTAAATATAAATGTTATATTTATTTATTGATTAAACGAAATAAATATAACGGACATTAAGTAATTAAGTGTAATGGACTAACGGTCGTTAAATGTAATTGGAAATGACTAGATTGCAAATTAATATTGGGAAGGTTCTGGAATCCCTTGGGGAACACTCAACCGATCGGCCCAAGGGGTATTCCCAACCCAACTCAAACTCAACTTGTTCACCAAGTTATGTTGAGTATATATACAAGGCTAGAGGTCTTGGTTTTGCATCTCTTGTACTCATAAGCTAAAAACCAAAAGAGTTTTGTGTGCGTGTGTGTTTTTTTTGCTAGATTCGGTCGACTAACACCTCAAGGGTGTCGACACATTGCTTTTTCAAAATCAAATTGTTTTGTTTAATTAAAACTAGCATTACTTTAATTTGTTATAGTACGTGTGTACAAGAAAGCGATACTAACACATTATTGTTAGTATTCTTGGATTGAATTACAAAATCGGTAAGGGGTAATTCTAATAATCCTATAAACCCTAATTAGGGTTCATCCAATTGCTAGTTTTGTGGATTTGATTCTTGTTCGGCTAGAATCAATAAAGGTACGCATATTCTTGTATATGTTAAATAATTATTCGTTAATCTTTTCTATACGCTTCCGCTTGTATTCTTTGATGTTTTGTGTTTTATATTTGATTGTCATGATTTATAATTCCAACAGTGGCATCACAATCCATTGGTTTAATGAGTAATTAATTACTAAACACGTAAAAAAAAGGAATATTGTATGTTGTTTGATATGATTGTTCTATGGTTTTGGTTATGATTATGTAAACCCTAGTTTTAGGTTTAGGACTGCCCTAATTGGTTTAATTTTTTTATGGATCGATTAAAATTTTTTAATGGGGCGTACCACTATTTTTTTTTGGTCGATTACTTTTAAAATTTTTTTTAGGGTTTATATATTAATTGTTACGTTAACCTTATCGAAACCCAGAATTAATATATGTGTTACGTGATAAATTCATGAATAATATGTTATCTGACATGGAATTGTATGCGATCTTGTGACTTAATTGTATAATTGTTATGTTATATCCATGATGATACATGCATGTTTGTCATGGATGGTTGCATGTTTGTCATGGATGGTTGCTTGAATTATTGTTTAATTGTTAAGATATTTTATCACATGTTTGTTTTTGATAAATCTTGAATTAGGGAAGACTCTAATAATATATTGATGAATCAATTATATGCTATTTGGTATATTTTTAATTATGGCTTACGCAATCGATTCGTCGATGTATGTGGATCACTTTCAATTGGGAAAGTGAAAACCCAAATTAATATATACATTAATTAACCTAGATATTGATTATTAATATGTCTTATCAAATAAGTTGCATGTGGCTACTTGTTTACACGTATTAATTGTTAGTTATGTGCGCATTGTTTTTAGTTATTTATTTTTTATTTGTTCACTTGTTTGTTTATTATGTGTGACAAGCTTTAAGCAAAGGGTAATTTTGAATAGAAAAATAAAACGGACTAAACAATGGTGAAATTTGATTTGTTTTTTTGAAGAATTAAGTTTTCAAAAGTTTAATTGATTGATGATTTTGGTGCAAATAGTGAGAACGGCTCACCCAATTTGACGGAATGTGTGTGGGTATAAGGAGGGGAGCGCATTAAATTGTGACCCTAAAGAAGGAGGTTATTGCTTCAGCGCTGACCGAATTCTCCGCTTCCTTGCGAGTCAAATTGGAGTTACCAAGTAGGCTATGCGTACAAAATCATCTTAAGGGAGAATTAGCTTTAATTCCATGCGCCACTTTTGTGGTAATTATCCGAAACACTAAGTCTTTAGACTTATGCAAAAGTACGATATAATGGACGATAATTAAAGGTAAATTCCTTGATTGGCGAAACCAATACCTCAATCAAAACTTTGATAATTTGATCTTTACGAATTGGTTAATAAAAGTTTTTTATTAAAATTTATGCTACAAGATGAATGCATGACATCTTTGTACATATTTGATTTGACACCATAAACTCAAAACTAGTACCCTTTATAAATTAAGTTTGTGCCATCTAGCTAAAGGAACACTTGAAGTTGCAATTTACATCATGTCAGAACTTGGCGAGATTGTGATGGAAAAGTAAATTTTTATGTAAAGTCAGACCTTACATAAACATATTTGCAGTTCTTTAAGTTAGACACTTAAATTGAGTAGTAAGTGAGACCTGGACTCAAGGCATTAAATGGGATAAAACATGTTCATATTTGCAATAGCGTTGGAAAATATAAATTCCATAATGATCTAGGAATTGGAAATTGTTTGCCAATTATTGTTTGACAGATTACCTTATTATATGCTTTCGTTACTAGCAGATCAACTGATGTAATGAACCTATGATAATTTGGATCCTAGTTTTCGAGAAAATTATATGGTTATATGTTTATATTACCTTGGGTATATTTTGTTTTCTTGAAAAGTTGTATTATCCAAAATACTAATACTTGAAGTTTTTTCTGAATAAATGGCTCAAAACAATGATAACACTAACACTGCACTAAGTTCTGCGTTCAAAAGCTTTTTTGATCGAGAAAAGTTGACTGGCTCTAAGAATTTCAATGATTGGCACCGCTCTTTGAGAATTGTCTGTAGAGTTGCTGATCGGTTGGATTATCTGTACACGCCTTGCCCTGTTGAACCAGCACCTGCCGCATCTGACGCAGAATAGGCTGCATGGAAGGTTGAGTTTAAGTGTCATAACGATGTGGCTAGCCTAATGTTAGGAACGATGGAACCTGCTCTTCAAAAGTAGTTCAAAAACTACTTCCCATACAACATGCTCAATGAACTTCGAATTATGTTTGAGGAACCTGCGGTTGTCGAAATTTATGATTTGATCGATGCATTACACAACTGCAAGCAGGGAGAGGGTAAACCCGTAAGTGCTCATGTATTGGAGATGAAAGGATACATGGACCAATTACTAGCACTTGGCAAAGTTTATGAAAATGACATAGCTGTGAACTTGATCAACAGATCCCTTAACAAGGATTTCAATGGTTTTGTTCAAAACTTCAATATGCACTGCATGGGGAAGCCAGTTACTGACCTACACGCTTTGCTAATTGATTATGAAAAAGGGTTACCTCAGAAGGCTCCTACTCCCCAGGTACTTGCTATTAAATAAGCCAAAACCGCAGCGTGCGAACAACAAGAAGGAAAAGGGCAAAGGGAAAGTTGATAAGGGTAAAAAGGTTATGGCCTATCAACCAAAACCCAAGAAGTACCTTACTCCTAGGAAGGAAAATCTTAAAAAGGATCAAGCATGCCACCACTGCAAGGTCGTTGGGCATTGGAAGAGAAACTGTGCCCTCTATCTTGATGAATTGCAGAAAAATAAAATGAAGTATGACGGGTCCTCGGGCGCCGGTCTTCAGGTAACTTATTTGTAATTGAGTTTGTTGGAATCACTCCTAAACTAGAATTCAAGTGTTAGTAATCAATATGTAATAAGTAGCTTAATTATGGCTTTTATGTTAGTTATCATGCTAAGGCTTATGTAGAAAGCCCATTAGCCTTGGCCCAAGCCCATAAGAAGCGAAGGATGCAAGTAGTGTTGCCTTAGCTCCTTGCCCTATAAATAATCTTGTAAACCCTCACTTGAGGGTTGGTTGTTCAATTCATTTCATTATCTACGCATATTTTGTCTCACATTCATACGCATAGTGTCTTGTCTTGTTCAACCGATCATCTTATCTTTCTTTCTTAATATTGAGGCTTGTGTTACAAATATGGGAACCTAACAGTGGTATCATTCACCAAATAGTTGGGTGAAATAGTTTTTTTTGTTTTTGAAGTTTTTAGTGTTACGCGTAACCCTCGGTTCATAAACTTTCTCACGCATAAAAACTCATTTTTTACACTTTATAATCCAAGATTCTTGTACTTTCAAAGTTTTTAGGTATTAAAATTTCAGTTTTTGGCAAAAAGTTTGTAACTTTACGTGTATTTCATTGTTTTAAGCTTGATTTTAAACGTGTGTTCAGTTCTACGCGTAACGTGTCTACAAGTTTTGGATCATCAAGTTTTACACTTTTATGTTATTTTGGTGATATTGAAGCTGTTTCATCACAAAAATCTGGTTTAGAAACACTTTGGGCTAAGAAATCAGTTTTGGTCAAGTTTTACGCATAACAAAACCCTAAAGTTATGCATAAGCTTTCCTTGGTTTGATCTTCATTGAAATTGGTTTACTCAGTGTTTTCTTGCTTGGATAAGCCTGAAAACACTTCGACTTTGGATATCTTTTTCACTGAGATTAGTGTAAAGGATTTTTTTTGGGTAAAACCCTAATTTTACGCATAAGCTTAAACTTACGCGTAGAACTCTTTACGCCTAAGAATTTTCTTACGCCTAAGCCTTGTCTTACGCATAAGTTTTCTACGTCTAACTTTCAGTTTACGCCTAATCTTAGTGTTTCTCAATTCTTACGCGTAAGCTAATCCTACCCGTAAATATTACTTTTACGCGTAAGTTTGGTGTTTTTACGCCTAAGCATTACTTTGCCTAAACTTGGTTTCTACGTCTAAAGATACTTCATCAACAACGTTTCATTTGACTACAAAGATCCATTTTTACAACACAAGTTTTCAACATGTCTCAACCACCATACTCTAACTACTTTCATTACACATATAATCAACAACAACAACAACAAATTAGTCCACAACATCAACAATTCAATCAACAACAATTTAACCAACAACATTATCCACAATAAGGAGCAATTCCACCTCAAATGGTTCAACCACCACCTAGTCTTCAAGTACAACCTTACACAAACTTTTACAATCAACATCCATCAAGGAATACTATGAAGGAACCGTCTTGGTTTGCAAAGATGTGTGAAGCTTTAAGTAGCCAATAATCCATTCATGAGGCAGGATCACTTGATAGACCTCCAATGCTCACTCTCGGAAACTATGATCAATGGGTAATTAGGTTCTTTAGGTTTTGTGATCTAAAGAAGCCACATGGAAAGTTCTTAAAGAAGGTTATCTTGGAAGGTCCATTTCAGATGCCTATTTTCGTTACACCCGGAGATCCAAATGCTATTCCACTAAGAGATGATCTCACAAACATTGCAACTGTTGCTGACCTTTCTGGTGATGAACTTCTACATTTCAAAGCTGATGAGCTAGCAATTCAATATATCCTTTTAGGATTACTCAATCCAATTCTTCTAAGCGTTGATGCTCAAAAGACTGCAAAAAGCAATGTGGGAACATATTCATCTTCTCATGGAAGGCACTGAACTCAATCAAGAATACATGGAATCCAAAATCTACTTAGCTTTTGAACACTTCATGATTGAACCAGGAGAGACATTAGAGTCATATCACCATCAATTCTCAAACATCATCAATGACTTGGACAAACATAACATCATTATGCCAAGAATTGCAGTCAACACTAAGTTCCTAAGTAGTCTTGGTCTAGATTGGGAAAAGTATGTCATTTTCATCCGTCAAGCTAAAAATCTCCATCATGCTACATACGGATTATTGTACGACTATTTGAAGCCCCACCAAAAAGAAGTTGACAAAGAAAGGGCTCTCCGTGGACTCCCAGTCACACCGTCACTTCTGGATAATCAACAACTTGCTTTGTGGGCTCACACTAGTTATCCTCCTCAACCCGCTCCTCAACCAACTGCAACAATTACACCATATGATCCGTCACAGCAACAATCTCAACAAACTCAATTGGTTCCATACAACAAAAACAATGATCAAGCACTTTACAGTGAAGCTAATGAGGACTCCGATGCTTTTGATGCATTGCAACAAGGATTTGTTATGATTGCTAAAGCCTTCAGCTGTTATACAAACAAATCCAACAATCGCATTCGTTCCTCATCAAACAAAAGGAATCAGGCTGTTGTGAACAATGGACGTGTTGAAGTTCAGAATCGTGGTAATGTTCGTCAGATGGGCGGTGGTCAAGGGTTTAATGTTATAGGAAGGAATAACATGGGTGCTCCACAACAATAGAGAGCTCAAGTGGTTGAACAGGGGAATGCTTAGAATGGGATAAATGGTCTTCGTTGCTACAACTGTAATGAGAAGGGTCACCTGGCTAATGCATGTCCAAAGCCGAGGACTAGAGGCAGTGCTTATCACAAGGAGGCTTTACTTTTGGCTCTTAAGGATGAAGCTGGTGGAACCCTCACAAACAAAGAACATAGCTTTATGGCAGATGCAGACTCAGATGATGATATGAAGGACTTGCAGGCTAATGCAGTAGTTATGTTGATGGCTAATATGCATGAACTCCACATGAGTGACACAGGCCCAGTGTATGACACTGATGGCTTGTCTCAGGTATCTGAACAAACCATATTCATCACTGATCTAATATCTCAGCCAACATCTGAATCCGACGAGGCTCAGACTGTTCAACATGAGCCGTCCACATCTCATTCTGACGATTCTCAACTAGATCCAGTAGTTACATTTGACGATCAAGATGACCTCATGGTTACCTTTGACAATCAAATTGACTCCGTGGTCGTACTTGAGGATCTGAATAGTGATCATGTTGTGACTCACGTTGAACATGCTGAACCTTTGCCTAATCCAGATGTTGACCTCTTACTTAAAGACCAACAATCCCGAATGAAAGAAAGTTTGCACTGAATCAACAATTACACAGTAAAAATGCACTGTTAACCAGGGATATTGAATGCTTAAAACGACAACTTAATTTTTTTAAAACTCAAGAAAAACGTGAACAAGGTTTTGAAGTCACTTTTGCTAAATCGCACCAAAACGAAATATTATTAGAACGACAGATACGTGATCTAGCCGCATCCAAGAATGCTTTGTTGTCTCAAATAGAACAACTAAAACATGAACATAAAAAACAACTTAACGCTCTTAATTTGGAAACTCAAAAAGCCAAGGCTGAGTTGTTAACATGTCAAAAATAGTTCTCTGCGTACAAAAAGCATTCAACGAAACGAATAGATGACTATCTTGAAGAAATTGCCAGCTTCCAAAACAAACTCAAAGAGTTTCAAAATGTTGTTTATAAACATGGTGAGTCAATCACAACTATTCAAAAGTTTACTTTAAAACCAAATCCAAATGGATATGGACCGAATCTTGCTGATTACAAACCAAAGCTTTCAAACAAAGTATTCAAACCAAATCCTGAAGTTTCCAGTGCAGAATACAAAATTGATGACTCTGTTATGAGTGTTGTTGAATATCATCATCAAGAGGAATTAGATGCAGAAAACGAGAGTCGATCAAAATTAGAAAATGTTGTTTATAACAAACCATTTAACTATTTAAAATCCGTCACTTTCGTCACACAAAAGGATTCTTCTAACACACCTTGGGTTATCAAACCTATGTCTGAGTCTGCTAATGTCGATCCCCAACCAAATTATGCACAAATTTATGGTCCTTTACCTTCACTCAGTGAAGTAAAATCAATACCCGAAAATCGTCAAATTCTTAGATATTTTGACATTTTCACTTCTGACATCAAACTTTTAGAACGTGAGATTGAATTTCATTCTAAAATAAAAGTTGAACATTTTCAATCGCCTCAGGCGTGAGCACAAAGAGATATTTTTCAGAAAAGAATTTTACCCCATGTCAAAAATTTGAAAAACTGTGCATTGTATTGGGAACGAGAATTTCATAAGGAACTTGGACTGATGAAAATTTTTTTCGAGAAAACAGAAACATCGATTTCAAATACTAAACACAAAAAGAAAATTTTAAAAAAAGATGTTGATCGACTCTTGGAAGATGTTATATGTGCTGATATCCATAATGTTGTGTTATTGCATTCTTTTTCATATGCATTTGATTATATCTCTGCTGATTCTGTTGAAATTGTTGAGAATAATGATAATGTGCCTCAGATCGAGTCTTTAAAAGTTGAAAATGAATGACTATTAAACGAGCTTTCAAATGCAAAACGTCATCTTCAATGGTGTCAAAAAGACTGTCAAAATTGTGAACTTGTTTTGCAAAACAAAATCAACCAGTTGCATTCCAAAACTCTTAATCCAAACCTTGAGCAACTGGATGATCAAAACGTGTCTTTAAAATGTCAAATCTCAAAATATGAACAAGAACTTTCAAAAGTTAAGAAGGAATATGGTGTCATATTTGATTTACTCAAACAAACTCGTGATGAAGCATCAAACGAACTTGATTATTATCTTGCACACACTAAAGAAGTCATGAATTTTTCTGGAAATCTTCGTTCTGAAAATCAAGATTTGTTGCACACTATCATTGAGTTAAAAGAGAAGTTAGCAAAGTATGATCAAGTTAACCTTAGCAACATTAAGAAACTTGCACCTGTAACACTTAGGAAAAGTGACACTAAAATGCCTACTGACAAACCACAAGATACTAATGTGCTTCCCTCTACTGAAACAGGAATAGTTGCCTCTTCTCCCAACGCCCGCACTTCACAGCCTAGGAGCAATACAAGGAAGAATAGGAAGTTGTGCCGAAAGAAAAGAACAATAAAGAATGCTGAAGTAGAAGAACACCTTAGGACTTTGAATAAGACTCAAGTTGCACCCACTTTAGATATTGCGTCTGCCAAATGTAATAGAAAAAGTGATGTAACGAATGTTGAACCTTTAAGTACTTTTGATGTTAAGTCTGAAGCTTCTTGTGTTATATGTCGTAAAATTATGCTTTCTGATTGTCATGATAAATGTGTTGCTAAAACTATCTTGTCTCGTTTACGGAATCCTAAGAAACGGAATACCTCTAGGCCCACTAAAGCTTCTAAGTCTGTGCTTGGTAAACCACCCTCTTTAGATTCTAAGAAATGCGTTGATGTCTCTATAGCTCCAATATCACCTCCAAGGAACGTAGTACCACCTAGTTCATTCACTAAGACAAAAGCAAAGACTAGTTGGAGATGGCAGAAATGGTTACACAATACACAAGGATTTAAATGGATACCCAAAATCATTGATATGTGTGTTTCTACTATAACTGCATCGGAACCCTCTAACTCTTCGGGTTCCACATCTACTTCTATTCCATCTGTGTCGTCTGTGTGTAATGCAGGTGATACAGATAATCCTTTGGATTGTTGATAGCGGATGTTCCCGACACATGACAGGCAATCTCAAACTGTTATCAAACTTTGTTGCAAAGTTCATTGGCACTGTCAGATTCGGGAATGATCATTTTGCAGCTATAATGGGCTACGGAGATTACATCAATGGCAACATCGAAATTAGCAGGGTTTATTCTGTGGAAGGTCTCGGTCACAATCTCTTCTCAGTAGGTCAATTCTGTGATGGTGATTTGGAAGTTGCTTTTCGGGAGAAAACCTGTTTCATTCGTGATCTACAAGGAAACGATCTTATGTCTGCCTCCCGCAACTCAAGTTTATACACAATCTCAATGCAAGATATGATTGCTTCATCTCCCATCTGTCTCCTTTCAAAGGCAGCATCTACAAAATCTTGGCTATGGCACCGACGTCTCTCACATTTAAACTTTCAAACCATAACCAACCTTGCTCGATACAAACTTGTTGAAGGTCTCCCGAGATTCCGGTATTCTAAAGGTCACCTATGTTCATGTAAAACCCGAAAAATCTAAAACCTATATAAAGACTAAAATACCCTTGGAACCAAGAATAATAAAATACGTGAAATACGTTATAATAAATTTACGAAATTAAAAACCTAATAAATAAAACTTAACGAATATAAATTCGTGAACGACTTTGGTACAACGAAGGACGTAAATGTTTCGCTAATAAGATTGGGCCGTTCGTTTGTTTAATGGACTCGTGTCTTTTGTTTTGTTTTGCGCCAAGCCAAGGACCAAGAGGGTGTTTGTTTTGTGTCGTGTGAGCCAAGGGGGCCGAAGCCCATTTTGTGTTTGATGTGCGACCGGTTGGACCCAAGCCAACCCAAACCCAATTACTTTCCTAGTCTAACTCAAATTCTATAACTATAAATACAACACATAATCATTTAATTGGAACCCTAGTTTTGTCTCTCCTTTTCTTTTTCTTTTGCTCGGCCGAAAGCTTCCAAACACCCTTGGTGTCGATTTTTCTTATTCAAGTGAAGGTATAACGTTTATTCATCTTCCTTTAACATACCTTGCATGTATATGTCGAGATCTATTTGATTTGTCGCGTTTCTTTTCTTTTTATTTTGGGCCGAGAGGTGGTAACCAAGGAAACTAGAAACCCTAAATTTATTTTAACCTTGTAATTAATAAGGAACGTGTAAGTGATAAGTAATATTGAATCGGGTCATGTATATGTTGAGCTAAGCTAAGCCGAGACATGCATGAGGTTGGACCGAGGCATGCATGACTTTCGAATGGGGTGTAAAACATTATAACTTGTATACGAAACATGTTTAGATGAAATAGTTCTTGTGTAAAACATGCTAGCCGAAAACCCTAGTTGAACCAAACATATGTACATGAGATTTAGACGTGTAATAAATAAGTAAGGGTTACGTAAACATAAACCCTAGGTTAAATATGGGAAGCGTGTAAGTATACTAAACCCTAATAACTTATGGTCACATGAAATCATAAACGTATATGATAAAGTGTAAAAGTAAAGAAGGTTATTAATTACGGATTAGGATAAGTAGCAAGTCATTAAGACGTAACATGTAAAGTAAATGCATATTAATGAGATATTAAAGAGTAAGAAACCCTAGAACACAAATGAGAGTATATTAGGGTTTGAGCTAAATATAGTAAGTGTTATTTCATGTGTGAGTTATAACTTATAAACTATTTTCACATTTAAACCTAGACTTTAATAAATGATATAACGAACCCTAATATACAACATTAATTATAAAATATTTAAGACTCATTAATAAATCCTAAAAGTATGAAGATCATTAAAGTATGGATACTAAATATTAAAAGATCATTTTGACGATTATGGAATCATTAATAACTTGGACGACCGTTAATGTCTATAGGTTCTGTGAAGAGGGAGTAATCCTTTGTTTTCGTCTTTCTGCTTTTCGATCTTTGCGTTGGAATAAGGTACAGATATTCTGACCTTTTCAGTAAAGGTTTCTCTTAATGTTTTCTTTCGTATTAGGATTTCCTAAGCCTTTGCTATGAATCCCAAATCTGATTTGTTTGAGCTATTGCTTATCTGAACTATGATTTCTGAATTATGAAACATCTGATTTTGAACTATCTGATATGAAAACTATGATTTTTTGGAAATATGAATGATTTTCTGATAAAGATGATCTGTGTCAGTTATGACATTCTGATGTGACCTAAGATAGTTTGACACCCGAGCCAAATATTTAACTAGTCATGGGGGTTCCATGTCCGTATCAGTGATGCACCTCTGATATGACTCTAGGGCAGTAGAGTGATGTTCTGCCACGTCTCTGGATGGTGAAGCATATTTGTGAATATGTAGGAAGGGGCGTATGGATGCATCCTAGATCTGTTATCTGTTATATGTTATATGTTATCTGATGATTGATGCTGCGTGCATGCACGTCCTTCATAACTCTGGTAGGTCTCCCCTACAAATGTTGCCTTGTGTGAAAATGAATGTGATCTGATATAAGTTCTGGGCTCGTGGTAGTTGACTATAAATATCTTTTGAAATTATGATTTATGTTTTGAAAATGATAAAGATTTTGTATTGCTCATTCACTTTATTTCGTATCCGTTATCGTTTAGTATTCGCTTTTGCTTTCATATCTGTTCACTGGGCTTTTGAAGCTCAGCCGCACTTTTCTTTTCTTCCGCGGCAGGTATCTAAGCATTGGAAGCTGGGTTTGCTTTGGGATGAGTGCTTGAGTGGACTTACCTTAGAGATTTAGCTTTGATTTCTTATGATGCCATTTAGACTTATTTTATTTCGGATATTATGTTGAAGTTTATTACGTTTCCGCTGGGACCTATGTATTGAAGTCTTTTGACTTGGATTTTTCCGCATTTATGTTAAGACTTTCTTTTGGTTATGAATGTTTTGCTTTGATATGACACCATTACTTGTGATTCCTTTACCCTTGGCGGGTCGGGGCGTTATAGTTCAGCTTGTGAACAAGGGAAAAGCACTCGTGCTCATTTTCCTTCAAAGATGGAACACAGCCCTCAGCATGTGCTTCATTTTCTTCACATGGATTTGTGTGGCCCGATGCGCGTGCAAACGATTAATGGCAAACGCTACATTTTGGTAATTGTAGATGACTACTCAAGATGGACTTGGGTTTATTTTCTTCGAAGTAAAGATCAAGCTCCACAGATGATCATCACCTTTCTCATGAAAATTTATGTTCAGCTCCGGAACACCGTCAGACAAATTCGAACAGACAAAGGAACTGAATTTGTGAATCAAACTCTTCGTGAATACTATGAGAAAGTGGGAATTGAGCATCAAACATCAATTGCACGTACCCCATAACAAAATGGAGTGGTTGAAAGACTAAACCGTACATTAGTGGAAGCTGTCAGAACGATGTTAATCAATGCTAAACTTCCAGATTACTTGTGGGCTGAAGCCTTCTCAACTGCATGCTACACTCAGAATCGCTCAATGATTACAAAACGCCACAAAAAACACCTTTTGAGCTTATCCACAACCGAAAACCGAATCTCAAATACTTTCATGTATTTGGATCACTTTGCTACCCGAATAATGATCGTGATGACTTTGGAAAGCTCAAAGCCAAAGCTGACATTGGAGTATTTATAGGATACTGTGAGAATTCTAAAGGATACCAAATCTGGAATCGTCGCACAAAGCAAGTTATGGAAACGATTCATGCAAATTTCGACGAGCTTACAGAAATGGCTTCTGAGCATAACAGCTTGGAACCCGGTCACAACCGTTTCAACTTCCCTCAAACCTCATCATCAGCTGATCCAAGCTCCCAGCTTACTCGTCAACAAATAGAAAAGCTATTTGCTCCTCTGTTTAGTGATGATATTGATGAACGTGCACAAGGTGTATCCAATGTTTCCGCTGCTTAACCTCATCAAAATCAAATACATGATACACTTGCTACAACAATTACTGTTGAAGAAGCACCACCAGTTGACTCTACAAGAATAGTTGAACAAACTGCATCCAACGGCGCTGAACCAGCTGATGATGTTCTGAACAATGAAGTACCCCCACCTGCAGATTTTGATCCAAATGCGTTCTTCAACCCGTTTGCTAATAAAACTGCTGCACCAGATGTTGCGGAATCATCTACAAGCCATTTGAATCCTCCCAATCTGCATAATGTATATCAACATCAACCTTCCACACATCGTTGGACGAAAGATCATCCTTTTGAGAACATTATTGGTAACCCGAATCAACCAGTCGTAACGAGAAAAAACTTCACATAGATGGTAAACATTGCATTTATGCACTAACTGTCTGCCAATCTGAACCTAAAAACATTAAAGATGCAATGACTAAAGACAACTGGATTAAATCCATGCATGAAGAACCCAATCAGTTTAAACGTCTTGAAGTATGGGAATTGGTTGAAAGACCAACATGGGTCTTCGTCATTGGTCTAAAATGGATTTGCAAAAACAAATTGGATGCTGAAGGAACCGTAATCAGAAACAAGTCACGTCTGGTGGCTAGGAAGAGGGTATTGACTTTAAATAATCATTCGCTCCGGTTGCTCGTCTTGAGGCTGTTCGGATATTTCTAGCATTCGCGGCTCATATGAACATCACGGTCTTTCAGATGGACGTCAAAACTGCTTTTCTGAATGGTAAACTGAATGAAACGGTCTATGTCAGCCAACCAGAAGGATCCGTTGATCCAGAGTTCCCGAACCACGTTTACAAATTGAACAAAGCTCTCTATAGTCTCAAACAAGTGGTACGATAAGTTATCATCCTTCCTCATTGCCAATAATTTCACCAAAGGTTTGGCCGACCCTACACTTTTCATACAATATCACGGGGCTCACATTTTAATCGTTCAAATCTATATGGATGACATCATTTTTGGGTCAACACATTTAAAATATTCAAATGCTTTTGCAAAACTTATGACAAAACATTTTGAAATGTCAATGATGGGTGAACTTACATTCTTTCTAGGAATGCAAGTTCATCAATCACCCCGTGGTATTTTTCTTAGTCAGTCCAAATATGCCCTTGAACTTTTAGACAAATTTGGAATACAAAACTGTGACACCTATGCCACACCAATGGCACATACCAAGAAACTAGACGCTGATTTACATGGGAAATTGGTGGACCCTACCAAATACCAAAGTATTATTTGGTCTCTCATGTATCTAACAGCTAGCAGGCCTGATATTATTTTTGCCATATATCTTTGCTCCCGTTATCAGTCGAGACCACTGAAACCCACCTCTCCGAGGCTAAAAGAATCCTCCGATACATCAAGGGAACCATTAAATTGGGGATCTGGTATCCGAAGGATTCTGGTTTTCAACTAATCACATTTTTAGACGCTGATCACGCAGGATGCTTAGAATCACGGAAAAGTACTTCAGGAGCATTACAATTTCTTGGTGATAAACTGGTGTCATGGCAATCGAAGAAGCAGGATTGTACATCGTTGTCCTCAACAGAAGCTGAATATGTAGCCATGTCCGCATGTTGTGCTCAAGTCATTTGGATGAGAACCCAACTCAAAGACTATGGTTACATATTTGACAAAATCCCGATGTACTGCGACAATCGGAGTGCTATTGCGATCTCATGCAACTCTATTCAACATTCAAAATCAAAGCACATCGATCTTTGATATTATTTCATCAAGGAGTACGTGGAAAAGGGTATTGTTGAATTATACTTTGTGGGTACTGAATATCAACTAGCAGATCTTCTCACCAAAGCCTTAGCTCCTGCTAGTTTTAATGAGTTGGTCCACCGGATTGGTATGCGGTGTTTGACTCCAGAGGAACTGGATGAACTTTTAAAACATTCTTAAAACCAGTCAAACACCAAAACCTCTTTTGTAAATATTTTTCAAAAACAAAATACAAAATTATAAAATCTGATAAAACAACAAAAATATTCTTCTATCTATATTTCTTTTCACATGGCAAGCACAAATCTTCCGTCAACACTCTAATCTTTCAAAATTCAGTATTTTCTCGGTCAAGTGTTGAGGGGGAGAAAGCAAATATTTTTCGGTTTAATAAAACCTTGTATTTGCATGTTACCTTATCTCAATTGTTACTTTGTTTAATGGTGGTCACATTTCTGGTTTACTGACACTCCCTGGACTCAAATTTATATATCTTATTTATTTCTTAAGTCGAGGGGAAGTGTCGTCAAGTTTCTTTTCAAATATCATTCGTTTGGTAACCAATATGGAAGTTATGGGCATTGGATGTAAATGGTTAAGGTGGAGGGACTGAAATTGTCAAAAGCTTAAAGTATTTTTTAACAAAACCTTCACCTAATTTACATATCATTTATTTCAAATCATTTATTACTCTCAACAACAAATCCTACGCCTAACCTTCAATCTTCTAAACCGTGCTTTAGATCTTAACTTTGTAAGTGGTTTTTGATTCTTAGTGTTCTAACAAACAATGGTTTTCATTTATTTGCAAATCCAATGGCTAAATCTTGAGTTTGGATGATTTTCGTGTTCTACGCGTAAGCACATGAACACAAGATCATCAGATGTGTGTTTGTTATGATATAATGGTGTTAAAATGTTCAAAACTATGTGCCAAAACCATTTTCATCAAACAAATCCACCCAGTAACACGAATTGTCCATTTTCAAAATTAGGGTTCATAAGTCGATTTGGGGGTTTTCATGTGTGAGTGTTTCTGGTTAATTTGATGGTTGAAAGATGTTGTTTATATGTTGAATTGATTATATCCATGCTTAAAACTTATCCAGAAACATCAATTGTGTGAGAATCAAATTTTAGGGTTTAAGTCTATACGTTTTGGGTATTTTAGATTCATAGTGTCTTTGGTGTTAAAACTTGTACAGAACATCTCATTAGGCCTCTAAGATATCCCAGAAACATTTTGGTGTAAATCCTGTGGTTAGAATTCTTATTCGTAGGAATTGAACTCTAGGGTTTAATGTTTACGCGTAAATGATATTCTACGCCTAACTGCTTAACTGAGTATTCATGTTTAAAACTGAAAAGGATTGAATGTATGTGTTAATATTGGTGATATGATGAATTTATTTCAGGTTATTACGCGTGAAATTCAAAATCAAGGTTACTAGTACTTCTATGCATAAGGATCACCTTACGCATAGCAAGTTATGCGTAAGAGAAATCTTACGCGTAACCTTTACGCGTAAGGTTCTACAATGGGGACTACGCGTATCCTGTGAAGGATATGCATAAACAGTAACCTCTACGCATAAGGTTCACTCTTACAAGTAAGCCTTACGCGTAAGGTTCCATATACGCTTACACGTAAGCTTTACGCCTAAGGCCCTCTTTTCTGACGCGTAATATTTCTTACGCGTAAGTCAAGATCCTACGCATAAGCTTATGCTTACGCGTATAACCACTCATGTTTACGCATAAGCTTGCAAAACCTACGCCTAAGCCTAGTTTTAACCAAAATTATGAATTGTTACGCGTGCAAACCTGTAAATAAATAAATCATAACACCACGAAACAAAAAATGTCACTAATAAGCTTAAATGTTTAATAAGTTGTGAAAAATAAGTGAAAACTTGGACTTTAAAACTCAAAGTTAATCAACTCACGAAACTTATCACGACATATTTGGACTATTGGACTAAAAAGTGACATTGGACTCATAACAATCATCGACATATCACATTCAATAAATAGACAATAAAATCAACTGTTGACTAACGTAATGTATTTCGATATGTTGGTTCTTTTGGCTAAATATCTTTCAGATCACGACATGGACGCTCAAAAGCAAAATGTGGAAGCACCAAACGTTCTCACTGTTGAAGATATCTTCCCTCATGGTTACCCTATGAAGATCGGAAAGAACAACCTCAAAGTTGATTTTGATACCTTCTCTTGTTCTGAGTCTTCATGCAGATTGCTGCGGATATTCTGAAGACTCACCCTTATCAGAACATGCTCACAAACTCTGCTACTGTACCGGAGATCTACATTCACCAATTATGGCATACAATGCAAAAGGTCAAAGGTCAAAATGCTGTGACGGTGACACTTAACAACAAACAAGTCACCATTACGCCAGCAGATTTGAGGGCTATTCTTCTTATTCTTGTCATTGAGCCTACTGAATACAATGCTACTCCAACTGAGGAGGTTGTTCTCCAATTCATGGTCGACATCGGCTATGATGAAGCTACCGGGGTTATCACAAAGCACTTATCTGTTGATCTCAAGAACATTCCCCAGCCATGGAGAACCCTCTACATAATGATTGCAAAATCTGTTTCTGGACGTGGTAGTGGTTATGAGCAACCCAAGCTCATGGAACAACAAATTTTTTGGGCTTTGGTCAACATGAAAGACATAGAAGTTGAAGCTCTAATATGGGACGACATGATGACTTACCTTAAAAAGCTTGGCACCAAGATTCCATATATCAGATACACCAAACTGTTGATCCAAAGAGCTCTAAGGAATAATCCTGATATTCCCTTGAGACTCAATGACCCTAAACAACACCCCGTGTTGTATGAACCCACACTCACCGTCAGATTCAAGGACTCAACAATAAAGAAACAGGGTGCAGTGTTACCATAATATCTTCTTACTGATGCTCTCAAAGAACTTTCTTCGTACAAACGATATCTTGTAGCAGTTGAAGCTGGTAAAGTAGGTTTCCTTGATGATAAGTCCTCTGTTACACCTACTAGGAAAACCAGGAGATGCAGTGCAGGAAGTGTTACGAGCACTGAGAGTGTTAGGAAGTATTCGAAGAGGAGTCCTTCCCGCAAAAGGAAAGTTCCACTGAAGGAAGAAATCCCTATTCCCAAGCCTGAACCACAACTAAAATTAATCGATGAAGACTCAGAGGACACTAAAACGGATGAAGAGTTTATCTACTCTGAAACTCCAATCGATGAAACTGTGAAAGCAGCAAAACCTCCAAGTCCCAAAGGTGACAAGGGAAAGACTCCAGTGCTTGAGCAAGAAGAAGAGAGTTCAGAAGAAGAGCAACTGGATAAAGACTACAGGAAAAAGGTGAAGAATTTAAGACTCCAACACGTTGCTGGACAATTCAAACTGCAACAAACTCATGGCCCCAGAGGGTCAAGTGGTGGAACTCAAGCCATACCAGTTTTTGATGCGGTTAATCAACCCGATAAGGGAACTGGTACCACCACCCACCAACAACAGCAACTGGAGGACACTATCACTTATGACTTTGAGCAACCATAAATGGAGAAGTCTGAGAAGACTACTGATAAAGATGTTGAGGCTGCAGCTAAAGAAAAGGCAGAAAAAGAAGCTAAAGCTCAAGCTGATGAAGAAGCCAGGATTAAGGCAGAAGAGTTGGCCAAGTCTAGAAAAGATGTCGATGTTGATTATGATGATTTTCTTCTAGATAGTCCAGCACGCTCCAAAAGAAGAAACTTCTGAGCCACCAAAGGATCCTGAGTCTCCTCATGTCTCATCATCATCAGAATCATCCTCTCATTCATCTCTACCACCATCCAAAGGCACAACCAGATCTGCATCCAAATCAGTTAAGAAACCAACCGACTCTTGGATATCCTAGGCTAAAACAAAGATTGTCAAAGCTGTCAAGCAAGTCAAGAAGAAAGATGTGACCAACAAAAAGCTGAATCAACTTGCTGACAGTATCAACTATCTACAAGGCGGGATAAACGAGATGTTGAGTGAAAGGGAACAAATCCAGAAGTTTATCAATCGTGATGTCCAAGGAGAAATGAACAATACGATTAGGGAATATACTCACAGGTTCCTTCTCGACATTTTTCCTAAAGTGACAAAAGAGATGTTCACCAGATAACTCTACCCGAATCTTATGCAGATAGCCAAGCAGACAATAAGGTCAACGCCCTTAACCGGTACCACAATCCAACTGACCCTATAGTTTTCTCCGATGCTGAATTGGTTTCCAAGCTGGTAACACAAATGTCACAACGATCTGCAACGCTTACTCATGAAGAAAGTAAATTGTTTGATGCATTGCTGGAATACCAGCTCAAAACAGCATGCAGAGCAGAAGCTGAATCGGCTAAGCGTACAAGAGACGATGATGATAAAGATAAGGATAAGGATAAAGAGCCTAAATGCCCGAAGAAATATGGAGAATCATCTTCTATGCCACCTCCACTCCAAAAGACACCAACCGAAAGAAGATCTCCACCAAGTTATGCTGCTACTGAAAAACCTCAGGACTTTGAGTTACCACCTCAGACAGAGAAAACCGGTGATCACTTTGAGTACACTGGTGGTGACGATGAAGAGATCCCAGAGCCCCGGCAACAACCCACCTCTCCCACCACAACAAAGAAACCAGAGTCCTCATCCAAGCCAAAGAAGAAGAAGAAGAAGACGTAGACAAATGTTCTCTCATGGCTAGATGATGATACAACAAACGAATATGACTGGTTTTCAAGACTTTGTGATGCTACTCCCTCACTGCCAGAAGGTCAAGAAATGGTAGAAGGACGTACTATGGAGCATGTGAAGCTAATTCAAGAAAAATTTAGAGTGAAGAAAATGACTAAGGCTGAGCTAAGGCGAATTAAGAATGATGCCTTCCAACTGCTTAAAGACAGCTTAGAAAGTGCAATCGAAGTTGAATACCATCTCGAAAACATTGCACGAGCCATGTCAAACAATATCGATTGGCTCAATCCCGAAGCTAACATCGACTTCACAAGAAAAGACAAAGCTCCATACTAAATAGACTGGACAAGACCTCTACGTACAATTGGCCAACCCAATCAACCCAAGATTTCATTCCGCTATTTCTTCAACAACGACCTAGAATTTCTTCTACACGGTAGCGATGTCTCCAAGAAATACACTACATCACTTACACTTACTTTCCCTGCAGCAATATACTCCAACTGCATAGCCATTGAGGAAAATGCTACTCACATGTTTGCCGACAAGGTGGAAAAGTATGACCTTGATGCAATGTAAGGGATTCACCATTGGCCTGAATACCGAAGAATCTTCTACAAAAGCTGCCAGGTTCAAATGTCGAAACACGAAGTATTTAGTGATAAGCGGATCGTTGCTATTAAGCATGTTACTCTCTCGTCAAAGTGGGATTACATTTTCCTCAAGAAAATAGTGGTAAAACGACAAGACGAAGAGGACTATGACTTTTGTGAAGCAGACTTTCAGAGATTGTCTCTAAACGACATCGAAGACATGTATCTTGCAAAAGTACAGAGACGAATGCGACATTTCTCTACAGAAATTCAACGTGAGTACATCAAGTCCTTGTTAATCTTCATCAGAAGCATAGTGATCTAGGAATGTGTAGAGGATATTCAACTTGCCGTGGAGTCGTATCATACGCGTGTTAACCTCACCAAACCACAGCTACACCTTCCCGACATCAACCAACTTCCTCAATACACACTCATCAGCAAACCATTTGGAGTGGTCTACCGTAGTGAACTACACCAAAATTGCTTAATGGCATGTAAAGAACTTCATAAGTTTGGGGATCATACACTGAAGAAATTCAGGGATGGGTTAGCTTATCGGTTAAAGGAGATACAACAAGGCATTGGGTCACCCAAGAGATGGAATTCGAGGGAGCGAAGGGATGTTAAGAAGATCATCACTCGCATTGATGAAAGGTTGTTTCGAAGGGATCAAATCAGAACTTTGGAGAGTTTCATAGGTGGTCGTCCTAGCATATCTCTCACTGGCTATCAACGTCCAGAACGCATTCCTGGAGTTATTGCTGGACTACCAGATTCTCCTGGTAACCCTTGATCTATTTCTTTCATTTAACTATTTGGATGTATGACTTTTTATATGACCATGGCTTGTGTACAAATAACAGTGTACAACCCATACTTGTAAATAAAGGACCCTGTGGTACGCTTCAGTGCCACAATCCTATAAAAGGAGTGAAAGCTTCTTACTTTTGTGTAAAAATTATCAAAACTTTCATTTTTTTAAAGTTTTGCTCAAAAGAACAAGTACTTCCCCTTATGATTTTCAAAACCTTAAAAGTTTATATCACTTATTGAGGGGGAGTATTTGCTTAACAAATTTGTTCACAAAATTGTTCTTCGTGGTAATCTTCCCGCAAAACTCGAAATGGACATATTCGATATCAAAATTTCGTCAAAAATAACATTTATATGCCATTTTTGAGGGGGAGAAAAATATGTGATAAGAAATATGTTGTGGAATTGCAAATGAATCGCCGTACTACAGACTTAACCAATGAATTGATGAGATCTTAAATGTTAGTAACTCGAAAAGACTTGTCCGGGACGGGTAATAATTTCAAGCTAGTTCGCTAGTGATGTAAATGTGTCTCGCAAAGGACTTGTCCGAGTAGAATGTACCATTCAAGAAACTCTTGGTAGACATGAACTTTGATGGGTTTGACAACCTTTCGAGGATTGTCCACACCTTTAAGGTAGTTATTAGAGCTAGTTGTCACCTAAAAGCTGACAATGTAACTCTTTAACTATGCAACATAACCGTGTCTCACGGGGGATTGTCTATCATAAGTTGATCAATTCAAAAGTGCGCGCTCTTCTCTCACCATGCAGATTTCTGTCAAAATACTTAAGCACGTGTGGAGGGGGAGTATTTCTGCAAAATATAAAACTCTAGAAGTATTACAAAATGTTTCTTACTTATAAATACTTTGAGAGATTTTCTTGCAAATTGGTTTTGTGGCAATAGAGTTATAAGGTGACTAAGGTTAGGAATAACTGTCCTATGATCCGCCAGAGCCGGAGGGATCTACCCAAGGACACCACCAATAGGTATGATTATAAAAAGGAGGAAATGAGAATCGGAGAAAGAAGGAGTAGAAGAATTAAAAAGAAAAGTAAAGAAAAGGGTGAAAAGAAATAGCCCTCCAGATTATTCAACTTAGGTCAGACACCGGGTTCAATTCATATGCTACTGGTTGTCACTTGATGACACCTGTATTGAAGATTAAAGTCGTCATGGACCCAGTGACGCATGCACTAAACCTTCTTAGCCACTCAAATTTCTCTCGACAGAAGCTTGTTTCATTCTCACAGGGAACCCTACATAAACTATCTACTTTCTCTTAGAGATTGCTAGTATTGAAGCAAGGAGACCCTCTCCCTAGTCTTCGCTCAGGAAAAACAAAGCGCAATATTGAGTCTAGAGCCACAAGATTCATCAAAAAATCTCTTAGGTACACTTGACATTTCATCACTTGTCTTTCATCAATAAGGACGCAAGTGATACAATATCGAGTCCTTCACAGATCTTAGCAATCTGTCGATTGTTGGAATCACTCCTAAACTAGAATTCAAGTGTTAGTAATCAATATGTAATAGGTAGCTTAATTATGGCTTTTATGTTAGTTATCATGCCAAGGCTTATGTAGAAAGCCCATGAGCCTTGGCCCAAGCCCATTAGAAGGGAAGGATGCTAGTAGTGTTGCCCTAGCTCCTTGCCCTATAAATAATCTTATAAACCCTCACTTGAGGGTTGGTTGTTCAATTCATTTCATTATCTACGCATATCTTGTCTCACATTTATATGCATAGTGTCTTGTCTTGTTCAACCGATCATCTTATCTTTCTTTCTTACATATTGAGGCTTGTGTTACAAATATGGGAACCTAACAGAATTATTTACTTTAAATCATAAAAATTCCTGGGTATATGGTATTGGATGTGGTATTCACATTTGTAATACACTGTAGGGGTTTAGATTGGAGAGGAAGCTAGCCTATGGGGAGCAATATCTGCATGTGGGCAATGGGGCACCTGCAGCTATTGAAGCCGTATGAGTGTTTAGTTTAGTATTGCCTTCGAGCTTAATACTGTTATTGAATAATTGTTATTATGCACCTTCTATAATTAGAGGTGTTGTTTCCTTTTCAGTATTGTTGGATGATGGTTTTACTCATACTATTTCACGTAATGGAATTTTGTTTCTTTAAATGATGTATTTTATTTTAATGTGATTACTGTGAATGGTGTGTTTGAAATTGATGTGATTGGAAATGAATCTAACAAATATAATAATTCAATGTTTAGCATCAATAAGAAAATGAAGTTGGACTTGAATTCTTCTTATCTTAAACATTGTAGACTTGCTCATATACGCAAGGCTCGCATGCAAAAGCTACAACACGAAGGGCTTTTGCAAAATATCAATGATGAATCATTTGATAAAGGTGAGTCATGAATATCTAGGAAGATGACGAAGAAACCTTTTCATAGAAATATGGAGAGGGCATCTGATCTACTTGCTCTTATTCATACTAATGTGTGTGGACCACTTAGACATGTATCAAAGAGAGGTGCTAGCTACTTCTTAACCTTTACTGATGATTTTAGCCGTTATGGTTATGTTTATTTACTTAGCATAAACATGAGGTGTTTGAAAAATTTTAGGTTTTCAAAGCAAAAGTAGAGCTGCAATTGGGAAAGAAGATTAAAGCTCTTCGATCTGATAGAGGAGGCGAGTATCTAAGCCAAGAGTTTAAAGATTACTTAGCTGAGAAAGGAATTGTCCAGAATCTCACATCTCCATATAATCCATAACAAAATGGTGTATCTGAGAAAAGAAATCGTGCATTGTTGGAGATGATACGATCAATGTTTAATCTTACTACTCTACCTTTATCCTTTTGGGATTATGCTTTAGAATCACCTGTTCACATTCTGAATATGGTTCCCACAAAGAAGGTTGATATGACACCATATGAAATATGGCATGGTAATGCTCCTAACTTATCTTATTTAAATGTCTGGGGTTGCGAGGCGTATGTTAGACGTGACTCAGCAGATAAACTCCAACAAAGATCTGTAAAGTGTATCTTCATAGGATACCCTAAGGAAACTAGGGTTACTACTTTTACTATCCAACTGAAAAAGTAATTGTTGCTATCTCGTATCTCAAGAATTCAGTGGGAGAATTTATGATCTGGAAGATGATCAAGAAGATACATTACCTTCTGAAAACACTAACGTACTTTCGGTAGAACCTGATAGTCTGGGTCCTCTACCAGAAGTTAAAGTGATTCCCGTTTGTAGATCTGTAAGGTCTACGCGTGCACCTGAACGTCTATGTCTAAACGTAGAAGTTGAGGAAACTATATTAGGAGATCTTGGAGAGCCTGCTAATTATAAAGCTGACATGGCAAGTCCTAAAAAGGACAAATGGCAAGCTGCAATGAATGGGGAAATGCAATCCATGAGAGACAATGAAGTCTGGGAAGAGGTTGACTTACCTCCAAACGCCAAGGTTGTTGCAAGTAAGTGGCTCTATAAAATAAAGACTGACATGGATGGAAATATACACATCTATAAAGCTCGTCTAGTTGCGCAAGGTTTTACTCAAACTTATGGCATAGATTACGAGGAGACTTTTTCTCCTGTAGCTAACATTAGAGCTATTAGAATTCTCATAGCTATAGCAGCGTATTATGACTATGAGATATGACAGATGGATGTCAAAACCGCCTTCTTGAATAGTCGCTTAGATGAAGACATCTATATGAAGCAACCTGAGGGGTTCGTGAATCCACAATTTCCAAACCGTGTATTCAAACTTTAAAGG
Organism: Chrysanthemum seticuspe; assembly: GCA_019973895.1. Lineage (NCBI taxonomy): Eukaryota > Viridiplantae > Streptophyta > Magnoliopsida > Asterales > Asteraceae > Chrysanthemum > Chrysanthemum seticuspe. Next base: position 7,544,079 of record BPTQ01000003.1, on the reverse strand, counting down.
TCCATTTATGGATTGAAGCAATCATCAAGGCAATGGGATAAGAGATTTGATGAAGAAATCAAAAGGTATGGATTTATTCAAAATCTTGATGAGCCATGTGTATATCACAAAGTTAGTGGAAATGATGTAATTTTCCTTATCCTTTATGTCGATGACATATTAATTATGGTGTTAGCCTTGGTTTTTATAAAGATAATGTCACTTACGTGAATTGGACTAGATGCGTAGTATACTTTGCCCTTAGGGACTAGTATCGTTTAAGTGGCAAAGTTAGAGCCTATAAATACCCCTCATGACTCTCCATGAGGGGTGAGGTGAATCATTTGGTGTATTGTATTGTATGTGTTTCTTAATAAACCTTGTGTTTTCTCCTCCCTCTCTCTAACTTTCTCTCTCTAAAAGGATGAAGATCTTCATCTTCTTCCACCAACCCCGACCTCCAAAACCACATAAATCTTTATAGTATTCGGTCCTAACAATTGGTATAACGGGCCATGGTTATCTTGTGTTGATTTATGTTGGTTTTACACATGTTTTTTAACTGTTTTGTGCTTATTTTGTGGGTCGGAAATTTTTTTTCCGTATTTTTGTGGTTAACAGTTATACATGTTTTTGGTATCCTTATTTTGGTCTAAACAAAAAGTCCTCATCTTTCACAGTATCATCTGTCTTGGATATATTTTTGTCCAAACAGTCACTTTTATGCTTTTTGTACCAAATATCCGTGAAACATCAAATGGTCAACCGTCAGTTTCGTGGTCAAACAGAGAAAAAGAAGCATTTTTATGCCTCTTATGGGTTTATTATGAAGACTGGACGGAAAAACATGGTCGGAAAAACACACTGGAAAAAGTCAAAGGGTTAAAACCCTAAACTTACGCATAAGGGGAATCTACAAAGGTGTTACGCATAGCTATGAAGTACGCGTAAGGAATGGTCTACGCGTATGCGTTTACGCTTAAGCCTTGGCTTACGCCTATGGCCTACGCATATGTTACGCGTATGCTTACGCATAAGCATGACGTTACGCGTAAGGTTACGCATAAGGACCAAGACCTGTTTTTACGCTTAAGAAATAAAGAAGGTTACGCGTAAAAATGACCATGACCACAAACGACCACAATATACCATTTACCATACATACTCGACTTCAGTCTCCTTAACATCATCCGAGAGTTCCAAATCAAAAACTTTACCTACATCTAGACTCACCAATAACCCTCACATATCACTCCAAATCTCTCATTCAATTCAAAGACTCAAATAGAAAAAGTACTACCGATCTCAGATTTGTTTAAGTTTATTTCAATCTTTCAAAGATTGTTTTAATTAATCAATCATCATCATCGATCCAGTTGAAGTATGATAATATCCGAATAAAAGGATAAGAGATTATAACAAGTATGTTATCCCTCTTATCTTTATTTCGTTAAGACTCACAAACTCAAAACAATAAGAAAAAACCTACCCGAGACCCTTTCTAAGGATCTTGATGATGTCGCCTTGATGTGTACAAGAAGGGAATTATTGTTGATGTTTCTCTGCTCGGATATCTGTGATTCTGAGATTGTGATTTGATAGAGATGTGAATCTATGGTGAGAGATAATCGTTTGGGAGAGTTGGTGGGCGTTATGTTTGATAAGGATGTGTTTTAGGTTTAGGTCAAAAGTGGGATACGTTTGTTTATATCCGGGTATTCAGTCAATGGTTCCTACGTTGTGCTATTATACCAGGTTATATGGATTTGGATTTGGAACATGGGCCATTGGTGAGACTAATTCTTTTTGGGCTTTGTGTTTACATCGTGGACTTGGGCTAATGATTAATACGCACAGAGCTGACATTCAATTTGCATACAAAATTTGTTATCCGAATTTGTTAAAAACATTTGGATACAAATTTTAACTTTGGTATTATGAGCGATATTTTTTAGTATGGTAAATTTTCACGGAGGGATACAATATTCACGGCTTGAGCGAAATCTTAAAAAATGGCTATGGAGTTTTTGTACGGTATTATTGATGCGGAATTGAAGTGATATTTCACGGGTGGACTTCTTTATCTTTGAGACGTTGGTTGGTTGGATGCATGTCTCAAGATAACTTGTTGGAGTACATTATGAAATTTGACAATCTGGTTATAACTGGTAAGGAGTTACGTTGTAGTGCTCACAGTGTGTAACCATCACTTTAAGGAGTTACGTTGTTGTGCTCAGTGTCACACGAAGTTGTGGATTGTTCAAAAATTTAGAACAAGCAGCAAGTCACAAGTTGGGATGTTTACTTCCTTTTCAAGTTAGTCGTATCGGGCTATCTCCATATGTGGTCATTACATTTAGCCGGTGAATTCAAAGGAGGTTCGTTTTTAGGTTGGTTTGAGAGAAGTTTATTGAGAGAATTTCTGCAACATATTCTCACAGAATTTTGATCAAGCTATGTTGTTAATATTGCATCAAGAAGGTAATACGGTATGTACGCAACATTATGATGATTCCGATAGCTCGCAACCATTAGGAGGGAGAAGTTGGTATTTCATCTTCCGTGATTGGATTACGAAGGGATTTTTGCTTAAGACTGAAGAAGGAGAAGTAGTGTGGTGTACATAGGGGTTTTTTACCAAGTTGGATGCAATACTAAATGAGTTATGTTGATGTTCCCAGAACGATAACCATTGTGCTTCAAGAGTTTACTTTCTCCGTTGCGTGTCTGAAGATTAAAGACGTGTTGGAAGAGAGTTGTCGGTTCAGGAGGGAGCATAGAAAGTAAAAAGGCTCACTAGTTAGGAGGGAGTAATAACCTAACTAGACCGTTACAGTTGAAGTTCAGAGCTACAAGAAGATCATTTGCCGAGGTCATCGAAAGGGAGAACTTCAAGTTTGCCACAATATCTAGACTACAGAGACTCTGCACTTCAAGGAAGTCAACATTGTTCATTACTATTGTAATTTACTTTGTTTTGTATTTATAGGTCTCATTGTAACCATTCACGTGTGACGTTTTCTTGGAGGGAGATTGTTAGCCTCGCTTTTTATAAAGATAATGTCACTTACGTGAATTGGACTAGATGCGTAGTATACTTTGCCCTTAGGGACTAGTATCGTTTAAGTGGCAAAGTTAGAGCCATTAAATACCCCTCATGACTCTCCATGAGGGGTGAGGTGAATCATTTGGTGTATTGTATTGTGTGTGTTTCTTAATAAACCTTGTGTTTTCTCCTCCCTCTCTCTAACTTTCTCTCTCTAAAAGGATGAAGATCTTCATCTTTTTCCACCAACCCCGACCTCCAAAACCACATAAATCATATGTTAATCGGTCCTGACATATGGGGAAATACATTCCAAGTTTGCAAAATGTTAAGGCATATCTTGGAAAATGTTTTTCCACGAAGGATTTAGGAGAAGCTGCATACATTCTGGGAATCAAGAACTACCGAGATAGGTCAAAGCGGTTAATTGGTTTAAGTTAAAGCGCTTACATTGATAAAATATTGAAGAGATTCAATATGTAAAATTCCAAGAAAGGAAATTTACCAATGCAAGTAAAGCATGGCTTATGTAGCAATATGTGTGCTTCAACACCTGCTGAAGTGGCACACATGCAGAAAGTTCCTTATGCTTCGACAGTAGGATCTATTATGTATGCTGTGAGATGCATAAGTCCAGATGTGGCGTTCACTCAAAACATGACCAGTCAATATCAACAGAATCCAGGTGAACTTCACTAGACTGCTGTTAAACATATTTTGAAGTATCTTAAAAATACGAAAGATATGTTTTTAGTGTATGGTGGAAATCCAGACACAGAGCTTGGTGTTACAGGTTACTATGATGCATCCTGGAAATGTGATAAAGATGATACGAAGTCTCAGGCGGGTTATGTCTTTGTCATCAATGGAGGAGCAGTTGACTGGAAGAGCAAGAAGCAGAGTACGATTGCGATGTCTGCAACAGAGGTCGAATACGTAGCTGCTTCGGAAGCTGCAATGGAGGCTGTTTGGATTAGGAAATTCATTTCAGGGCTTGGTGTTATGCCTTCAATTGAATCGCCTATTGATATGTATTTTGTCAATTCTGCTGCAATCATATTTTCCAATGAACCTGGAGTCATGAAGGGCACCAGACATTTTCTAAAAAAGTATCACTATGTTCGGGAACAAGTCCGTGAAGGTGAAATTAATCTATTGAAAGTTCACACATATGACAACTTAGCTGATCCTTTCACTAAGGCTTTGGCTAGAGTAAAGCTTATTGGACTTGCCAATGGAATTGGACTTCGTTTAGCTATTCGTTTAGCTAATAGTTTCATGCAGAACTGTGAATAGTATTTGGATAAAGGATATTGTAAAACATTTATTATTTTGATGACATAAAATTTTGATTATGTTTATTTTCATTTGTAATATTGTTGTCCTATATTTGCATGTTTAATCCATGAGTAACTAAGTTATTCTAAATTGTCCGTTGTCGATTAATGATATGGGAGTGTCATTAAATTAAGATAAATCTGAGAGATATGGTGGAATATACTTGAAAGTATATTGATGAGAATGCACACCAATTTCAAATGATATTCAATAAATTGAATATAGGACTTATCCCAACTACATAATTTACTTTGTGGATATTGTTATAAGTAAATTATGAATAGTTATCCTCAGACATGAGATACCAGATAAGTGTCATAATTGTAGTGCATTTCTGTGGGGCAACTTAACGCTATACGTAACTGGTAGTCATAAGGGTTGTTTCCAGAAGTGTTGCAAAGTTTGTAGGTTAGTCTCGTAGTCATGATAGAATTTTTTCCTTCAAATTTATTTGTAGTTTAATACTGCTGGGCCCCTCGTAGGGTTGACAAGATGTTTATGCGGCCGCACCCAAAATCTCCCCTGAATATGTTCAGAAGATTATGTAATCTTGGTCAGTCACTTAAAACGAGAAACAGAATAGTTGAATAAAGAATGACTTAATTCCATATCTTTATTTAACATGGTATTAAAAACAAAAGGATAATAATAATGAGAAATCATTAAAAGGTTTTCCAGGAGCCTTACTCAAGTTGTACTAGAGGCAACGAAGTGTTGCTAGACACTAACCGATGTGATCACGCTATTAAGATATACCCAAGTGGGAGCTGTTGGTTTTATGGATATAAATTAGTAGACGTGAGTTAGGATCGAAATCGAGACCACGGGATTGCACACTTTGCGTATGAGAGTTAAAGTTAATAATTAAATATAAATGTAATATTTATTTATTGATTAAACGAAATAAATATAACGAACGTTAAGTAATTAAGTGTAATGGACTAACGGTCGTTAAATGTAATTGGAAATGACTAGATTGCAAATTAATATTGGGAAGGTTCCGGAATCCCTTGGGGGACACTCAACCGATCGGCCCAAGGGGTATTTCCAACCCAACTCAAACTCAACTTGTTCACCAAGTTATGTTGAGTATATATACAAGGCTAGGGGTCTTGGTTTTGCATCTCTTGTACTCATAAGCTAAAAACCAAAAGAGTTTGTGTGTGTTTTTTTTTGCTAGATTCGGTCGACTAACACCTCAAGGGTGTCGACACGTTGCTTTTCCAAAATAAAATTGTTTTGTTTAATTAAAACTAGCATTACTTTAATTTGTTAAAGTAAGTGTGTACAAGAAAGTGGTACTAACACATTATTGTTGGTATTCTTGGATTGAATTACAAAATCGTTAAGGGGTAATTCTAATAATCCTATAAACCCTAATTAGGGTTCATCCAATTGCGAGTTTTCTAGATTTGATTCTTGTTCGGCTAGAATCAATAAAGGTACGCATATTCTTGTTTATGTTAATTAATTATTCGTTAATCTTTCCTATACGCTTCCGCTTGTATTCTTTGATGTTTTATGTTTTATATTTGATTGTCATGATTTATAATTCCAACATTTACATGTGCAGTTGTGAACTGAATTTGTATGTTTACAAAACGGGCGTGAACTTTCTCTGATCAAGATTAGATGTCCAATTGCACTACGAAAATGTTATTTTATATTTCTTTATATCGCATGTTTACGAAAATGTTATCTTACAAAGCATCAGATTGTTGTGTTGATGTCGTAATAACAAATCATTTGAAGCTCATACAAGATGATCTCGGCCCCATTGTTTCTGTGGAGGTTACTCTTAAATCTTAATAATGAAGATGTTAATTATTGTTGTTGTGTATGCTTTTACTTGCGCAAAGTTTATAACGGTGCCATAGTCACGAGGGAAAGATGAGAATTTTTGAACTTGCAATGAGTTAATATCAAGTTCTATTAATTAATGAACTTATTACACCATATGAGGTATTTACTACGACATAATCTAGATCCTAATCTACCACACAATTTATAACCAAAATAAAACTCACACATAAAAATATTACATGTGCTTTATGAAAATACATAATCTACCTTAAATAAAAATAACAAAATAAATACTTTGTGTAAATTTTCGATGATGTAGAGGCACCATGCCTAATACTGTTGGCAAAAATGTTGTCATGCACATTTATCTTACAGTGATCTTTCGTAGTTTTAATAACAAAACGTCCTTTATTAGAAGATATAAACCAAAAATTAGCAAAAGAACACCAAAAAATTTGCAATTAATCTTTTCGTAAAAACCCCATGCGTGCACAAATATTATAAACTAGTTAAGTTAAGAAAAGATTCAAATAAAAGCTGAAACTTCGGTTCAGAGAGATTTATGCCTAGGAACGGGTATAAACACGTGTTCTTTAAAAGGGAGCTTAGCAAGAAAAATATGTCATTTGGCTTACAAAACTCATTATGGGTATGCTTGATTAGTTGAGTTTATATGGTGTCCATGTTGTCCTAGGCTCTTAATCTGTGATTGGGAATGACTGGTGTTCTATATTTTTATTTGACTTTTAATGGTCATTTATCCGCTTTAAACTTGACACATAATAAATGATATATTCTTGATGAAAGGTTTTATGAATATTTAAATATATGTATGTCCGGATTCGAACTCGAGACTTCGGGATTGCATACATTACGTATGAGAGTTGATGTTAATAATTAATATATAAAATGTTATTATTAATTATTTGTCACGAAATAAAACATAACGATAGTTAATATTTAACGGGGTTTTGACTAACGGTCGTTAAATGTAAACTACAAGGACTAGAGATGAAATAGTGGGCAAGAAAATTCTAGAACCCCTCTTGCGTTGGGTGGCCGGTCGTGGCTTCTCAAAAGCCCAAGGGTGAGTTTTCTTGGTCACCAAGTTTTGAGAAACTATAAATTCAATCCCTTGTATTCATTATTCTCCTAATATTGGATCACCAATAACCTAATTTCTCCTCTCCTTTCCACCCTCTTTGCTTGGCCGATCGGTGTGCCCCATCCCCTTGGGATCGATTTTTCCAAGTCAAAGAAACTAGTGTTTGGTTTTATTTGTGATTCAAGAAGCTAGCTTTTCACATCAAATCGCTATTAGTACGTGTGTACAAGAACGAAGGACAAGCACGCTTGAGCTTGTTAATCTTGGTGGTTGACTTTTGGTTGGGTCGAATTTAATAAACCCAAAAGTTAGGGGTTCGGGTTTTGGTTCTTGTTCAATTACCGTTTGATTCTCGAATTGCTAAAAGGTACGCGTTTTCTTATTCGGTTAATTACTTACATATATTATTCCTATTTACTTCTGCTGCATGCTTTGATGATGTTATTTGATTTTATATAATTGTTATGAGTATTAACTCCCAAAAGTGGCATCATGAGCCGTTAATATGATGTAATTAATTACCGAAACACATAAAAATTGAATCTTTATGATTATTTGCATGCTTTTTATGGTTTCTAAGGTTTTGAATTCGAAACCCTAATTTTTATTTAATATGGTCGATTACCCTTTAATTATATTAATTAGGTTTTAATTTTGTAAAACTTGTAAAAACCCTAGGATTGCATGCTAATTTTATGTGGTTAATTAATGAATAAATTGTAAATCCCATAACTTTTGGAATTAAAAACTTGTTTTTCAATTATCGTTTTTCAACGATTACCTATTCTATACTTTCACTACTAGCAGATCAACTGATGTGGTGAAACTATGATAATGAGGATCCAAAATTCAAGGAAAATTCTATGGTTAATATGAATATTGACCAAAGGGTATTTTATTTTCTTGAATGTTTACTTATCGAAAGTACTAACTTTTGAACTTTTATTTCTGTAGAAATGGCTCAAGCTGAATCTACTTCACTAGCCTCGTCGTTCAAATCTATGTTTGATCGAGAGAAATTGACTGGTAGCGCGAATTTCAATGATTGGTATCGGCAACTCAGAATTGTCTTGAGGGTTGCCAAAAGACTAGATTTTTTGACTATGCCTTGTCCTCCTGAACCTGCAGCTGATGCTACTGCTGAAGCACGAGCTGCATGGCAATCTGAGTATGACAAGTATAATGAGGTCGCCTGCATTATGCTCGGGAGTATGAACTCAAACTTGAAAAAGAAGTTTGAGAATTACTTCCCTAATCTCATGCTTGAAGAATTGCAAAGGTTATTTGAAAAGCCTGTGACTATAGAGCTATATGATCTGATAGATGCTCTTCATAGTTGCAAGCAAGGAGAAGGGAAACTTGTAAGTGCCCACTGCCTGGAAATGATGAGTTACATGGACCAGCTGGGGCGTCTTAACTATGTCTACCCCAATGACATACAAATTGGCCTTATCAACAGATCCCTTAACAAGGAGTTTGATGGTTTCGTGCGCAATTACAATATGCATTGCACGGGGAAGACAGTCAGTGAGGTACATGCAATGCTCATTGATTACGAGAAAGGTTTGCCCAAGAAGGCCCATACACCTGCGGTTCTGACCATCCAGAAGGGTAGGATTTCTAAGCCTAATAAGCCGCTAGCGAACAAGAAAGGGAAAGGTAAGGGTAAAGTTGATAAGGGAAAACAAGTTATGACTTATCAATTAGAACCCAAGAAGTACCCTCCCAAAAAGCGTGAAAATCCAAAGAAGGATCAGGCTTGTCATCACTGCACCGAGGTAGGACACTGGAAGAGGAATTATCCACTCTACCTTGATGAGTTGTGCAATAAGAGGTATAAAAATACTGGCGCTGTGGCCAGTACTTCAGGTACTCTTTTGATGATAGAATTATTTGCTTTTCCTCATAAAATAAATTCTTGGGTATATGATATTGGATGTGGTATTCACATATGTAATACACTGCAGGGACTTAGAGGAGTAAGGAAGCTTGCCTATGGACAGCAATACCTGCACGTGGGTAATGGAGCACATGCAGTCGTTGAAGCTATAGGCACGTTTGATTTAGTTTTACCTTCGGGTTTAGTACTGTCATTAAACGATTGTCATTACGCACCTTCCATTGTTAGGGGTGTCATTTCTGTTTCCTTGTTAAAAGATATTGGTTTCGTTCATACATTTACTGATTATGGAATTTCGGTTTCTTTAAATGGTGTTTTTTACTTTAATGTTATTCCAGTAAATGGTGTATTTGAAATTGATTTGGATGATAATGTGATTGATAAAAATAATTCTATCTTTAGCATCAATAATAAAAGGATCAAAGGTGATTTGGATTCTTCATTTCTTTGGCATTGTAGACTTGCTCATATAGGCAAGAAACGCATGCAACAGCTGTAACACGATGGGCTTTTGCAAGACATCAATGATGAATCATTTGATAAATGCGAATCTTGCATATCTGGGAAGATGACCAAGAAACCTTTTACAAATAGTTTAGAAAGGGCTTCTGATCTTCTTGGTGTGATACATACTGACGTATGTGGACCACTAAGACATGTGTCAAGAAAGGGTGCTAGCTACTTCTTAACCTTTACTGATGATTTCAGTAGTTATGGTTATGTTTATTTACTTAAACATAAACATGAAGTCTTTGAAACATTTAAGGTTTTTAAGAGTGAATTAGAACTGCAACTAGGAAAGAAGATTAAAGCTCTTCGATCTGATAGAGGTGGTGAATATTTAAGCCAAGAGTTTAAAGATTATCTAGCTGAGTGTGGTATCGTCCAGCAACTCACATCTCCATATACTCCACAACATAATGGTGTATCTGAGAGAAGAAATCGTACATTGTTAGATATGGTGTGATCAATGTTTAATCTTACAACTCTTCCCTTATCCTTTTGGGATTATGCTTTAGAAACTTCTGTTCGCATATTGAATATGGTTCCAACTAAGAAGGTTGATAAGACTCCTTATGAAGTGTGGTATGGGAAACCTCCCAACTTGTCTTACTTAAAGGTCTGGGGTTGTGAGGCGTTTGTTAAACGTGACTCTGCTGATAAGCTACAACAAAGATCTGTTAAGTGTATCTTCATAGGATACCCAAAGGAAACTATGGGTTACTACTTTTACTTTCCACCTGAAAACAAAGTAATTGTTGCTAGGTATGGAGACTTTCTTGAAAAGGATCTTATATCTCATGAATTTAGTGGGAGAGTGTATGATCTGGAATATGATCAAGAAGAAGATACAACACCTTCTGAAAACACTAGCCAACCTCAAGTAGAACCTGAAAGTCTGGGCGTTCCACCTAAAGTTGAAGTGATTCATAGATCTTCAAGAACTACGCGTGCACCTGAGCGTTTATGTCTTAATGTAGAAGCTGAGGAAAATATGTTAGGGGATCTTGGTGAACCTGCTAACTATAAAGCTGCCATGATGAGTCCTGAAAAGGAGAAATGGCGAGTTGCAATGAATGGGGAAATGCAATCCATGAAAGATAATAAAGTTTGGATAGAGGTTGACTTACCTCCAAATGCTAAGGTAGTTGGAAGTAAGTGGCTCTATAAGATAAAAACTGACATGGATGGCAATGCACACACCTATAAAGCTCGTCTTGTAGCTTAAGGGTATAATCAAACCTTTGGGATAGACTACGAGGAGACATATTCTCCTGTAGCAGACATTAGAGCTATTAGGATTCTTATAGCCATAGTTGCGTACTATGACTATGAGATATGGCAAATGGATGTCAAAACTGCCTTCTTAAATGGTCGCCTAGATGAGGACATATATATGGCGCAGCCTAAAAGGTTTGAGAATCCAAAGTTTCTGAAGCGTGTATGAAAACTTCAAAGATCCATTTATGGGTTGAAGCAAGCATCAAGGCAATGGAACAAGAAGTTTGATGAAGAAATCAAGAAATTTGGTTTCACTCAAAATCTTGATGAGCCATGTGTGTATCACAAAGCTAGTGGGAGTAATGTTATTTTCCTTATCTTATATGTCGATGACATATTGATCATGGGAAAAGACATTCCAAGTTTGCAAGATGTAAAGTCTTATCTTGGAAAGTGCTTTTCTATGAAGGACTTAGGGGAAGCAGCATTTATTCTGGGAATCAAGATCTACCGAGATATATCAAGGCGGTTAATTGGACTAAGCCAAAGTGCTTACATTGATAAAATATTGAAGAGATTCAGTATGCAAAATTCCAAGAAGGGATATTTGCCGATGCAAGTTAAACATGGCTTAAGTAATAAACTATGCGCGTCAACACCTGATGAGGTGGCATACATGAAGAAAGTTCCTTATGCTTCGGCTGTAGGATCTATCATGTATGCTGTGAGATGTACAAGGCCTGATGTGGCGTTTGCACAAAATATCACCAGTCGGTATCAACAGAACCCAGGTGTGAAACACTGGCAAGCTGTTAAGAACATTCTTAAGTATCTAAGGGATACTAAAGAAATGTTTCTAGTGTATGGAGGAAATCCAGATGCATAACTTGATGTTACAGGTTTTTGTGATGCGTCATTCCAAACTGATAAAGATGATACGAAGTCTCAGACGGGTTATGTCTTTGTCATAAATGGAGGAGCAGTTGACTGGAAGAGCAAGAAGCAAACAATGGTTGCGATGACTATTACAGAAGCTGAGTACATAGCTGCTTCAGAAGCTGCGATGGAAGCTGTTTGGATTAGGAAATTCATTTCGGGACTCGGAGTAATGCCCTCAATCGAATTACCTTTAAATTTGTATTGTGACAACTCTGTTGCAATAACATTTGCCAATGAGCCTGGAGTCATGAAGGGCGCCAGACATTTTCCTCGTCGATATCACTATGTTCGAGAACAAGTCAAAATAGGTGAAATCAATCTACTCAAAGTTCATACAGATGATAATCTAGCTGATCCCTTTACAAAGCCTTTGCCAAAAGAAAAACTTACTGACCATGCTGATGGGATAGGACTTCGTTTAGCTAGTAGTTTCATGCAGATATGTGATTAGTATTTGGATAAAGGATGTTATGAACAAATATTACTTTAATGAAATAAAATAGTTGTTTATGTTTATTTTTCATTTTCTTAATATTATATCCTATATTTGCATGTTTAATCCGTGAATAACTTATGTTATTCTAATAGTCCGTTGTCGATCAATGATGTGGGAATGTCATTGAATTAAGACAAATCTGAGTTTTGGTAGAATATATTTTAAAGAATATTGATGCGTGGGACAAACCAGATTCACATGATATTCAATGAATTGAATATAGGACTCATCCCAACTATGCATGATGATACTTTTGGATCTTTGTCATTAAGTATATCATGAAGTGTTTATCCTAAGACTTGAGATACCAGATAACTGATATGAATGTAGTGCATTTGTGTAAGATAGACTAACGCTATCCGTAACTGGTAGTTATAAGGGCTATTTTCGAAAGTGTTACAAAGTTCATGATTTATGTTTGTAGTCAAGAGAATTTGTTCCTTTGAATTTGTTTCAAAGCATAATACTATATTTGGGCCCCTCGTAGGGTTGACAAGATGTTTGTATTGCCATACCCAAGATCTATCTGGAATACGTTCAGATGATTTGGTAATCTTGTTCAATCAAATACAACGAGAAACAGAATATTAACTTATGAAATGACTTGATCCATATTCATAGTTAATGTAGTATTAGTAACAAAAGGATAAGTAAAAATGATGAATCATTAAATGGTTTTTTCCAAGAGACCATACTCGATTAGATCTGGGGGCATTGGCGTGTTAAAGCTAGACTAACCAATGTCATTACCATATTTAGTAATATCTAAGTGGGAGCTGAAAGGTTTTATGGATATTTAAATATATGTATGTCCAGATTCGAACTTGAGACTTCGGGATTGCACACAATACGTATGAGATTTGATGTTAATAATTAATATATAAAATATTATTATTAATTATTAGTCACGAAATAAAACATAACGATAGTTAATATTTAACGGGGTTTTGACTAACGGTCATTAAATGTAAACTACGAGGACTAGAGATGAAATTAGTGGGCAAGAAAATTCTAGAACCCCTCTTGGGTTGGGTGGTCGGTCGTGGCTTCTCAAAAGCCCAAGGGTGAGTATTCTTGGTCACCAAGTTTTGAGAAACTATAAATACAATCCCTTGTATTCATTATTCTCCTAATCTTGGATCACCAATAACCTAATTTCTCCTCTCCTTTCCTCCCTCTTTGCTTGGCCGATCGGTGTGCCCCATCCCATTGGGATAGATTTTCCAAGTCAAAGAAACTAGTGTTTGGTTTTATTTGTGCTTCAAGAAACTAGCTTTTCACATCAAATCGCTATTAGTACGTGTGTACAAGAACGAAGGACAAGCACGCTTGAGCTTATTAATCTTGGTGGTTGACTTTTGGTTGGGTCGAATTTAATAAACCCTAAAGTTAGGGTTTTGGGTTTTGGTTCTTGTTCAATTACCGTTTGATTCTTGAATTTCTAAAAGCTACGCGTTTTCTTATTCGGTTAATTACTTACATATATTATACCTATTTACTTCCGCTGCATGCTTTGGTGATGTTATTTGATTTTATATAATTGTTATGAGTATTAAATCCCAACACTTGATTAGATTAGACTTCTAATGGTTAGTTTCTATTGCTTCTGCTTATTAGTTTAGACTGTTGGAAAATATGGTCAATATTTGGGTTTGAATGACAATTGATGGTCATCAAATATACTAATGGGGCTTTAGAGCAAGATTAATGTATGGGAATATGAAATGTTCAATTTAATTCTATGTTAATGAGCCATTAGTAGGATTGATTATGATAGTTAATTGGACCATTTTCTATCATCCTCCTCACTTATATATTGAGAGCTCTTCTCTCATTTTATCACACCGAAAAACACAACTCAATTACTCCTCTCCTTTTGTTGTTACTCATATTGACTTCTTGTGTATCCGTTCGTAATAGAGGGAAGGCACGGTTTTTGGTTCGCCTTGATTACCCGTTTGTGCTAACAGAGTTATCTGTTGTTATTGTATCATGTGAGATAGACGTTCACGATTATCAAGCACCGTGGAGAGGATGAATATGTCTTAAGGAAACTGTGAGCATCACGGGCCTCAACGTTTTCCTTGTTCGTGTTTTTGACTCTTCACAAACAAAAAGATTTACGGTATTGTTTCTACACTTCATGTTTTATATTATTGTTTAATTATCTCTAATAGCAATACACGTAATATATATAACAATCTTAAGACATATTCTTTTGCTATTAGTGACAGAATTAACAAGTGGCGTACTGTTTTAAATTTTTTTTATTAGTAGAAGAAATATTACACTTTGTTTCATAAGTGACATAAAGACATTAAAATATTAATTACTAGTAGTGTAATTTACATAGGTGATATTAGATGATTCAAGTCTAATAGCAAGAACCCTTATATCATTTAGAAGAAAATAACTTGCATGATATCTTAATTACACTATGCGATAAACTCTTTTGATCAAAAATCCAAATTTGTTTTGATTTCCGAGTGATGTGCACGGTTGGTGCAAGTTTTAAAAATTTATAAACACGATTTAACCGTCTAACCTATTAACACATACGAGCAAGTATACTCGTCCGCAATAGCAAAGTTTGGTAAGTCGAGATCGTCCCAAGGGATTTTGTGTATGAAATTGATTTGTTTGAAAAGTTTCCAACAAGAAAGCTTGTCAAGGCTTCCTCAAATAATTATGTTCTAGTGAAATTCAATAAGAAATATATATATACTTGTGTGTAGTCTATAATCAATCATAAATAGTATTCATGAAGGTTTGGTGTATACACTTAATATGATGCACAAATCATAAGCAAATGATTCCCCAACCATGGTATGTGTTTGTAAAAATCATTCTAAGAACAAAAACATTTAGGTAATCCTTTCGGTCCTTATCCCAATGATTATCCTATAGAAATTCAATTTGTTTGCAACATGTTCTTATTAAATTTGTTCTTACGAATCTTTCGACCATTCGTGATGAAAATATTCCTAGTCTTGTTTTAAAAAACAAACATGGTGGTTGTCAATCACCATATCCCCATACTAGTTTGTCACTTCACTTTTTGGAATAAAACACAAGAGAAATCCTTTCGGTCCTTTTTCTTAAAACATGTTTTATCAACAAATCAAACCAAGACTAGTATTTTTCCAACAAACTCATTTAAACAAGATCATATGTGCATGCATCACATTTTGAGAACACTAATATGATTAACTACATCCCAACACACAAGTATATCCCAAAACTACTCCATGATAATAATAATAACTAAACACAAATAGTAACAAAGTAATTCCAACAATTCAAGAGAATAAAATTCCATAACAAAGTTCATAGAATACCTAAACTTTTGTGATTACAAGAATTAGAATTCGTGGATTGTAGCAACCACGCGCCTCCAATCACCTAGATTCACCGTACAACTCCAAACTACCAAAACTATGGATGAGAATTGTTCCCTCCTTGCTCCTGGACGTTTTTCAGTAAGTACTAAGCTTTTGGGCTGAATAATATGGTTGGTATTAGTTTTGGTGTAAACTAATACAACTTTGGTTGTGTCACACCTAGTATACTAGGACTAGGTTCATTATATAGCCAAAGGTGCTTGCTCAACTCTCCAAAAACGTTCCCAACATGTAAATGTCAAGAAATGATCGGACTCCAATGATTATGGGGAGTTAAGGCAACAATAAATGCGACTTTGTGTAACTGCAATGTGAGAAACCGGATCGGTTTCTACTCCAACCAAATCGGTTGTATTTTGACCATTTGCCCAGCCGGATCCGGTTACATGTTGTGACCGATCGGCTGGGTTTGTGCTGTTTTGACTTTTTGTTGACTTTTCTCCTATACGCTTCATTCTTTGCTCTCGCTGATGATTTCCAAGGCAAAACTTGATCTTTCCTTGCCGTAGATACTTAGAAATCATTGCGCTTCCCAATCATTGAATCCAAAAGCTTCCTAGCTCGACTTCCTTCCTCGAGAATCTTCCAAATGTACATAAAAAACTTCATTTCTTCACTATTCGTGATACCTGGCTACATATACATACACAATATGCATCTTCGCACTTTTGCAACAGTTATGAGTAAATATAGCCGATTAGCATGCACAAAACTAACAATAACGCTACTAAAAACATGTTCATTTTATGTATTATCAAATTCCCCCACACTTAAGCTCTACTCGCCCTCGAGTAGGTCTAACATTTGCAAAGATTGATTTCAATGGTCCTTGACACCATGGTTCTAAAAATGTAACAATTATCCCAAAAGAGATAATCATCGACTTGCTTATAATATGCGAAAATTTTAAGAATAAACCAAACACTTTAGATAACATAACTAGAACACCTCACGAATGATTTTAAGAATTCACTCAACATTCATATATTGGTGGGTATATGTAAATCACTCAATGCCTAGTCATGATCAATGCTTTTTACCATAAGCTTGTACAAGTATCAAAACAAAGAAAATAAATTCATCAAAGAGGGCTTTTATTCGGGTTATAACGTTAAGGCTAAGGGTTCATAAAAGGTATGGATAAGGCATGGGATAGTTTATGAAATTGGTGTTAAAATAAAAATAAAAATCAAGTCTAAACCTCCATGTTGCTAGCTATCATACAAACCACAATCCCGAAAATGATTATTTCACCTCTTCAAATATCGATCACCGCACATATGTATAACTCAATTTAGCTCATTGGCTAATCAATATACTTCATATAGCTCATTGGCTATAACCCTTTTTTTTTTTTTTTTTTAACAAAGTTCCCCCACACTTAGTGTAAGCATACAACAAAAAAAATCGAGAAAGACGTCTCTTTCATCTAAGATGGAGAATGGTACACACTATAAATAAAGTGTAGCTTCTTTATAATCATCAAAAACGATCCAACATTCCAAACAACTAGCAACAAACCAATAGACTTGATAAGGGTTGGCTAAAGCTGGAAAGTGTAAAATATTTTTGTATTTTTCTGAATTATCAAAACGAAAAGATTGGCTCGAAAGGGTGTACTAAGGGTATCTAGTACTAAAAATGAGCACTAACAAATGGGTCCATAAAAAGGTGGTTAACTAACCGATGTGGTTAGCTAATATATCATTAGATGTAAATGGAAGGCCATTTGGTTAAATCCTAAGGTGCCTCTTATCATTTGAACATATTTAGACCACTCGAAAGTGATTTTAACCGTAATGCATAACTAGTACAAGTTCTAGAATCGTCATAATCACCGGCACACTCATAGCAAATATAAAACAAAAGATGTGTTTTATACAAAAAGAAACCTCACAAATGTGTGGAAAAAGGCTATTATGCATGCTAGAAAATGCTATCGAATCCAAAATGAATTACTTCCGTAATTTGGTTCAAATCCAAAAATTTCAAAAACCCTCATTTTACCATTGAAATTCCAAGTTATATATTTTAAATATCAATAATGCGTGAAAACAACTAGACCATCAAGGGCGAATTTCTTCTAATCACTTGCATCCAAAAGTTATCTAAAAAAAATAAAAATGCGCATCATTTTTCCTATTTTCTTCCCTCCCCCATACTTAAGTTTTGCATTGTCCTCAATGTAATAAAAATGTACTTCAAAGTAAAGAAAATGGGAAAAAGAAATAGTTAAAAGATACCACAGGATAGAATATGCAATATGCATGTTGGGTCATAAGAAAGCGAGTGAGTTATCCAACTCCAAACATTTGACCATCAATAAGCTTCCAACACATCCATCCTGCAAACAAAAACTGCAATACACAAAAAACAAAACAAACAAATGCAACTAAAAACTAGATAAAACCAAAAAAAAAATATGTTAACCATCCTAAAAATATAGAAATAATATTGTTCAACACATCATAACCATTGTCTTTGAAACCATAATTCATGAATGATCTACGATCACTCTTCATCCTCGCTCATGTCATCTCCTTCTTCATCATCATACTCATCATTATCACTTTCGGTTACGTAGTTTTCGTCCACAATCTCTGAACGAATTCTCCTCTTCTTCTTTCCTCCAACTCCTGATGATGATCCTCCAACATCGTGGCTTGTTCCACCAACTTCAGGTAATCGACCATATGGGGGTACTGGATCAGGAAATGGTGCGTACCCAGGATATGGATACAGATAAGGTCCAGGATAAGAAGTGTAAGGGAAAGGATATGGTGGAACATTGGGTGGATTGTAGGGTGGCAACTCATAATTGGCTTCACGAGCCATGTTTTGAAAGATATGCATGGAATAATCATTGATGTAGTTGTTTCTCAACATCATCGAGTCTTTCCATACATCCCTACATTGAATCTCATCTAAATGTTGGTTCCACTCTCCCCAACACGAATCAAAACTACTGGACGTACCCATTTGCACGTTCTCCATTGGTATACTCCCTTGCTGTTGTGGTGGTTGTTGTTGTTGTCTTGGTTCAATCCATAACCCTACGGTTTTCAATCTCCTATTCAAAGCATTACCAAAACCTTGTGCAGTCCAAGTATCACTATACTTTGGCTCTCCACACTTAGCCAATTCCTCATCAACATAATACCTAAGATTCTTCGCCAATTTTGTCACAAAATGTCCTCCACAAATGTTACTGTTGCTCTTGATTCCCGGGGCTCTCCTAGACAAATATTCGGCTATCTGCCAAACTGCATTACCGTCCTTAGTTTCCTCCAGCAACTTCATAACCCATAAGTCCGGTTTTTGACATTTGTCCCTACTTCCAAATCTATTAAATGGCCCGGTCACTATCAACTTGTGAAGTATCCTCATCAATGGATTCCTAATGGTTGAGGCATTCCTCCTAGCGCAGGAAGGATCTGCCACTTGATTCCAATAAGCGGGAATACTAGGATAGTCTTTTTCAAACCTCCGAAGTCTAGAAAAGTGAGCTTCAAATAATCGATGATTAACCTCATGTGGCTCATACAAACCAAGAGCCACGCCAAAAGCTGGCAAAGTGTAAGCATGATCCCTTCCACAAAGACTAAACCAAACACAAATTTCCTTCATCAAGTTCCGAACATTCACCTTTCTTTCAAAATACATGGTTGAAAAGAATTCCATACACCATTCTCGATAGACCTCTTCTTTGACGTTAAATGCTCTTTCCCATGACAAATCATTGAACGAATCTCCATCCCCTGGATATACATAAGATGTTCGCATCATTCCTCTTAACTCATCTTCCCAATCACATTCCTCAAATAAATCCCAATCGATCACCCTCGGAACCAAACATGTCCTATGTTGCAATTTCGAGAACCTTTCCCGAAAAGCATGTTTCTCCCCGTCGGTGAAAATTTTGAACTTTAAATTAGCATTTGCCTCCGTCTTCACACTATACTTAACCTTCTTCTTCTCGTTCCTTTGACAAAACTTCGTAACAAGCGAGTTCATAGGAATTGCCTCCTCGCTCGAGCTACCTACAATAATTCTCTGTAGAAATCACAAATAAAAGATCATATGAGAGTGTTAGAACAAACAAGAAGGTTCATGGAACCTCCTAAGATCCATTTCAAAATTTAAAAAAATTAAACACAGAAACTGTAACCGGATTCGGTTCGTGAGAAACCAAATCGTTTACTCAAATGACCAAAATCCAACCGTTCGGTTGCAATGCGCAACCGAATCGGTTATGCAGCCTGCATAAGGCTTTTGCCTCTAAAAACTCTCATACACTTGAATTTCTAAGTCCAAACCACTCCTAGATCGCATTTTATTATCCTCAATGATTTCAACATCCTTGAATTACTCTAAACTCGCTTTCCAAATCATCAAACATCAAACATCACCATCTTAGAACTCAACTTGATAAGCCTATATCTTCAATCATTAGTTCTAATCAATAAGGTGGCATCCATCACTCCTAAAAATGCATCATCTTTCATAAGGAATTACCAATTGCAACTAATCTTGATTCAATAGCACAACCCAATTAAATACAAAAATTCAATCATCTAGTGTTCATCCTATGTTGAATCAATCAATACAATTCTCTTTGCAACGCACTCCTACATCAATTACCCACTCAATCCTAAAATATCACAACTTAATTCGAACTATAACAAAAACCCCCAAATTGGTGACCTAATATCCAATTCGAATCAAATGCTCTAATTAAACCTTAATTGAGTTAATTGAATGTAGATGCATACTTGTTTGGGTGCCATGATGTTTTCCTACAACTAAAACAACCTTCAATCAGCTTCTCTTGGACGAATTTTTGCAAAACCCACTGGAGAACTAGTGTGTGTGTGTTTTTCTGGAAAAATGATTTTTTTCTTTTATACTCAATTGCAACCGGTTCAGTTAAGGACACAACCGTTTCGGTTTGTATTTCGCCAAATTTTGCATTTTTACATGTTACTTAGGCATTTACCTTCCAAGCAACAATTTTACTTCAAAAATCCTGCTAAAGATTCACACAACATTCATCCACCATATGAAATTTTGAACAATCATCCAATCTAAAAATCTCAACTCATCATACTAATGAACTAAACCAAAATCATCTCAAAACTCATAGTCATAATGCATTAACCAAATCACCTCAATCATAAAAATAAAAATGAAAAATGAAAATAAGAAACAAAAATCCTAAATGAATCAAATCAAAAAGAAATAGTTCATGAATTTCAAGCAAATAATTGCTTGTTTATTACGGCCTCTTGTCTTCTCCTCAAAATTCCTCAAAATACTCTTGTCTTAGAATGTCCTCGCTTTGAAAATTTCCGGTCAACTCACGGAACGTTTCAAAAGTTTTGAACTTTCTCATGAATCTTCTTCTGTCCGGACATAGTATATCGAACTTAACATGCCAATCTCCATCTCCGGTTTGTCTCTTGTAAGTCCCCGACCCTTCGGGTCTCCACTCCAAATTCTAAAGTTGCACCGGTAAAGAACCTAAAAAGTCAGTCAACTTTTTGTAAACTAGTATGTTTTTGAATGGGTTATAGAAAGCTTCTACCGCTAACACACGTTTCATTTCGTCCTCTATATCAAAATAAGGCGGAGCTAACGTTCCGTACATTGGGTTACCTTGGACATCACGTCCCACTTCAAAACATGTTAAATCATAATCTGCTTCCATTAACTCTAACTCCTCCATAAATTACAAAGTTGGTCCATTAACTCTAACTCCCATCATCAATAGTCAATGTGCCTCTTCCCATGTCTATAATCGCACCACAAGTTCGTAAGAATGGTCTTCCCAATAGTAGTGGTAAACTCTTTTCCACCGGAATATCTAAGACAAGGAAATCTGCCAAATACGGTTGATATCCAATTTGCACTCTCACATTCTTTACCTCTCCCATTGCCTTCGCTTGAGAATTATCCGCCATAGTAAGCTTAGAATGATTAGGTTGAGGATTACTTAGTCCCAAAGTTTTAAACAATGGATACGGCATCACATTAACACTCGACCCCGTATCGGCTAAAGCATAAACTGGTGTAGTCCCATTCACTTTGATCGGCAACACAAAATTACCCGGATCCTTTTCCTTCCTTGGCATGCCTCTAAACAAAATTTGATCTCGCTCTTCCTCCGTGAGATTCTTATCTTCCAACCTAGCCCTCGCTAGCATCAATGCATCCAACTTCTTATGGTAAAGCACATAATCTTGGAGTACCTCTATCACCGGTTTCTTTTCATTAAGCTCAAGAAACTTTTGTTCTAGGTTCTCTAAAATAGCTTCTTTTTGTTTGTCGGTTAAGGGTTTGAAAGTAGTGGTCGGTGATGATGTTGTGGAGTCATTTTTGGTGGTGGAGGTTGTTGTTGGGGTTAGTTTGTTTGATGTCGGTTTCTTCCGATTTGCCTTTCCCATTTTAACTACTTCCACCTCTTTCTCTTCCATGTTTGCACAAACTTCCACTAGCATCTCATTTACTCCTTTTCCTTCTTCCAAATCAGTTATATTAATCCTCATTTCTCCCATTGCAAAATCCACTTGACACTTAGTCGTGACAAGAAAATCTCGACCAAAACACACATTAGGTTCATCCGCATTCCCTTCTTCCGACACAACAAAATCAGTTTCAAAAATGTGTCCATGAATATTGACCTTCAGATTTTTGACCATCCTTCTTCCATATGCTTCATAGTCTAAACGTACATGACCAATTTCGTCAAGAACCTTTTCCAAAATATAGTTTTTTCCATAAGCCATATTAAGCTGCGCGTCCCAAGCACTTATTCCTTCCACACTGCAAGGCGTTCCAAACCTCATTAGCGGCGAATCATACACCGTTAAAGGTGCTTGTGTGAACACTACGACTCTTCCCTTATTGGGTAGTTGAATCTTATTTTCACCAGTTTCCTCCAGATTACCCGTATCAATTCCCAATTCTTTCTTATTTTCTTCCAATATACCTCCAATCTTTTCCAGTGAACTTCCAGTATCCTTGAACATTTCATCCAAAGTACGAAGGTATTCCGAGATTCAGCTCAAACTATCCATATTACTAGACAACTTGACAAAGCAAAACAAAACCAAATCCGAATATATAGCGTTAGAGTTAGTAAAAACAAGAACAAACTATGGAAACATATACTAAACAACTTAGGACACTCAATCAAAACCAAAAACATAAGTTAAAACTCAAAATCTAAAACGATAAAAATCAACACAGAAACTCCAACCGGATCCGGTTGGATCACCAACCGAATCGGTTGGTTGAAAATAATTAGACAGAAACTCGAACCGGATCCGGTTGCGGGTTGCAACCGATCGGTTTGATCGAAAAATAAATATATATATTTTTTTTACTACAGAATTAAATGCAAATAAGGAGTCATTAAGATGTACTAAACTCTAGTCAATAAAGAAAACTCTTCATAAACCAATAATTGAATAACATAATAAATCCCCTTAAAACTAAAATAAATAAAACTACCAATTAAAATCTATTATTAAAAACAATTAAACTCATAACTGAAAAATATTACTCCCCCCGTCTCAATTTAATTGTCATGAGAGAGAAAGCACAAAGTTTAATAAAAGTGAGGCAACTTTAATTTTTAACCACACAAATAAAATATTCCCTCTTTATATTCCCTAGTTTTTACTAAAAAGGGAAAGTGGACAATTTTTTTGAGACATCCAAAAATGGAAATATGGACAATTAAATTGAGACGGAGGGAGTACTATTTAATCATTAACCATTAAAACTATAATTAACTAAATCTTAAACTAATAAATGACAAATGTAAAGAAAATGAAAATGAATCTAAGGAATAATTAAACTACAAGACATAATCTGCAAATAGAATCTAAAATTACCAGAATTACTCTAGGAGTCATAAGACAAATAACTAAGAAGACTAGAACAATAAAAATCGCAACTAAAAATTACACAGAAGGTCTAACTGGATTCGGTTGGCTCACCAACCGAATCGGTTAGTTTGTAACCAAAAACTTTTTTTTTTTCAAATTTAATTCCAAAACTACTAATTTTACAGAAAATCAAAGAAAATTAAAGAAAATCCCCGGCAGCGGCGCCAAAAACTTGATGTGCCCGGTTGGTGCAAGTTTTAAAAATTTATAAACACGATTTAACCGTCTAACCTATTAACACATACGAGCAAGTATACTCGTCCGCAATAGCAAAGTTTGGTAAGTCGAGATCGTCCCAAGGGATTTTGTGTATGAAATTGATTTGTTTAAAAAGTTTCCAACAAGAAAGCTTGTCAAGGCTTCCATAAATAATTATGTTCTAGTGAAATTCAATAAAAAATATATATATACTTGTGTGTAGTCTATAATCAATCATAAATAGTATTCATGAAGGTTTGGTGTATACTCTTAATATGATGCACAAATCATAAGCAAATGATTCCCCAACCATGGTATGTGTTTGTAAAAATCATTCTAAGAACAAAAACATTTAGGTAATCCTTTCGGTCCTTATCCCAATGATTATCCTATAGAAATTCCATTTGTTTGCAACATGTTCTTATTAAATTTGTTCTTACGAATCTTTCGACCCTTCGTGATGAAAATATTCCTAGTCTTGTTTTAATAAGCAAATATGGTGGTTATCAATCACCATATCCCCATACTAGTTTGTCACTTCACTTTTTGGAATAAAACACAAGAGAAATCCTTTCGGTCCTTATTCTTAAAACATGTTTTATCAACAAATCAAACCAAGACTAGTATTTTTCCAACAAAATCGTTTAAACAAGATCATATGTACATGCATGACATTTTGAGAACACTAATATGATTAACTACATCCCAACACACAAGTATATCCCAAAACTACTCCATGATAATAATAATAATAATAACTAAACACAAATAGTAACAAAGTAATTCCAACAATTCAAGAGAATAGAATTCCATAACAAAGTTCATAGGATACCTAAACTTTTGTGATTATAAGAATTAGAATTCGTGGATTGTAGCAACCACACGCCTCCAATCACCTAGATTCACCGTACAACTCCAAACTACCAAAACTATAGATGAGAATTGTTCCCTCCTTGCTCCTGGACGTTTTTTCAGTAAGTACTAAGCTTTTGGGCTGAATAATATGGTTGGTATTAGTTTTGGTGTAAACTAATACAATTTTGGTTGTGTCACACCTAGTATACTAGGACTAGGTTCATTATATAGCCAAAGGTGCTTGCTCAACTCTCCAAAAACGTTCCCAACAAGTAAATGTCAAGAAATGATCGGACTCCAATGATTATGGGGAGTTAAGGAAACAATAAATGCGACTTTGTGTAACTGCAGTGTGAGAAACCGGATTGGTTTCTACTCCAACCGAATCGGTTGTATTTTGACCATTCACCCAGCCAGATCCGGTTACGGGTTGTGACCGATCGGCTGGGTTTGTGCTGTTTTGACTTTTTGTTGACTTTTCTCCTATACGCTTCATTCTTTGCTCTCGTTGATGATTTCCAAGGCAAAACTTGATCTTTCCTTGCCGTAGATACTTAGAAATCATTGCGATTCCCAATCATTGAATCAAAAAGCTTCCTAGCTCGACTTCCTTCCTTGAGAATCTTCCAAATGTGCATAAAAAACTTCATTTCTTCACTATTCGCGATACCTGGCTACATATACATACACAATACGCATCTTCGCACTTTTGCAACAGTTATGAGTAAATATAGCCGATTATCATGCATAAAACTAACAATAACGCTACTAAAAACATGTTCATTTTATGCGTTATCACCGAGCATGGTTGAGAATTGACGCAAAACTTTTAAAGTTTTATTTTCTTTCAAATAAATCATGTAGATTTTATGGTTATTAAGCATGTTCAAATTTATGTTTGAATTAAACTCGTGTAATTAGTCTCATTGCACAGTAAGATGGAAGAAATTAAAGAAGGAAAATAATGTGATGTTTGTTGCATTTGTTTAAGAATCTTTATTATTGGATGAACCGTTATCTAGACTTACTTATTTGCATTTATTACATGTTTTAATATTCATGATTATATGTGAATGTGAATGACTAAATGTGAAGGGTTGTGATAAAGAAATGATTCGGCTTTGAATATTAATGCGTAGTATGTAACTTGAAATAGTAAGGCAAACTATTGCAATTGTTTGATTATGAAATTGTACTAAATGCCTCATTTGATCATGTGACCATTTATACTATTTATGTTTCATGAATAACAATTTATTCTGAGAATGTGGCATGAAACTTTATTTGCTTGGAAAAGGTTTTATAATTGTTATTAGCTGATAAGATCGTTTATAAGCTCAGCTAGGGATAACAATAACATATACATACGCAGCGGAATAATAAAGAACATCAATGTTATTGCTAAAGGTTTTCATTCACTAACACTAACTAACCTTAGACGTTTATAGGAACACGTCTACTAACTAAACTAATAACCTAGGCGTTTACATGAACATACGCCTAGGACACACACACACCTTTACTAGACGTCTACATTATGGAAGACTTAATTAAAAACCTACACCTATGTCCTCTTTATATACTAGAGGATAAGGACTAAATAATAAAACTTCCATTGCAAGCAAGTCCTTCCATCTTTTAGTAGGTTTCCTTCTTGTCATATTAAGTCCCTCTTGTTTCATTCTTTTTGTCTTATCAACTCAAACGTATAATTCCCAACAATCTTCCCCTAGTTGATAATGACAAAACCATTCTTGAACGAACTTCCCTAGACGAAGTAGAGAAATTGAGATTAGGGATCTCACCATGAATGAAACAAGTATATCTTCCTTTGTCTTCCCCTTAATCCATGCCATGCCACTCAAACATCTCTTCCCCTTTTTGTTATTATCCAAATAGGGAACGTATGCAAATAATGATCTTGACCACCACGAACCAATATCATACTTCCAATCTAAGACTTCCAATGCTTTAAATCACCCACCATTACGCATCATAAGAAAAATGGATCCAAAACAGTAGAAAACTCCAACTAGTAGTAATAATAATGATCAACAGTAGTAAAAATCAAACACTTCCCCTTGAGTGATGCATGTAGATGATTAAACATTTAACAATAAGCTTCCCCTAAAACCCATATGTTAACCATCTTCTTGATTCTTCAAATCTGTAGGCTCCATGTAATGATCACTAATGAAGAAAAGCAAATATAACGAACTTGATGAAGAAGTAGAATTTCCCAAACTTGTATCTTAAATCTTTTACTATCCACGGAACTCCATACTTATACGAACCAAATATAAGTAGACCGGAATCCCTTGAAAAGAATCCTCAACTAGTATGAGACACTGAGCACTACAATGTAACTCCTTTAAGTGATAGCCAATGTGTGCATAGAGCATCATAAGAAAAATCACACATTGCTAGATTCATCAAGCTAGATGATAAGAACACAAATCAAGCAATTCCACTTCACCTTCAAATAAGTGATAAATAATCCTCTTCGTAATCAATTCTTCAATAAATCAAATATGAGCCCTTTTTAAATCCTTTTAAGAACAATTAACCAAACTCCTTGTGTGTGTGAGCAATAACCTGTGTGTGTGTCGTCCAAAATCAATCACAAAAATTATGCTTGACTTCCCCTTAATTCCAAAACAGTCCTATTAACAACACTATTTTCTGTCACTAAACTGTCACAAATCTGCTGTTAGCGACACATAATCTGTCACAAATTCGTCACCAACCTGTCATTATTGCAATTAGTGACACTTTTTCTGTCGCTGTACTGTCGCAAATCTAAAAGCAGTACTTTGTCAAAGAGTAGCAGTACTTTGAATATTCGAGCAGTACTTTCATCAAAACTTGCAGCAGCAGTACTTTAAAACGTGGACAAACAGTACCTTGAAGCAGTATCAAAAATTCCATGAGCAGTTCGTTAAAATTGCAGCAGTACTTTCAATAAGGTGGAGCAGTACTTTTATATAAAAGGGGTAGCAGTACTTTTCTGATTCACAGTAGCAGAAACAAATAATAAACCAAAGTCAACTAACAACTTGTGTATCTCACTTGCAAATCCCACATGATAATTAATTTTCAAATAAAAGATTGATTACAATATTTAACCAATTTCTTGAGTAAGCCGTGCATAACCACGTGACGATGTAATCCAATTAATAATCCCACGTAACCATTTTGTACCAATAATACAAATCAATATTCGTCCATGTGAACACACTACGCACCAATTAATTCATCCTTTGATGGTGACCCCACCGAACAATAATATGACACCCCCTACTTGATCAATACCAACACGTTCACCAAATAACAATTCACCATATAATTCGACCAATTAAATAGCTAACCCCATATAATGCGACCAATCACAAATCAAAACCATCGTAATAACTATGCACCTCACCACATTAAATTCAAGCCGTTTGCACAATTAACCCACGTAATATCACGCTGCTCCATGATGACCAATTAATCAAATTAAATCCCACCGTCCAAATGGATTAACCAAAACATATTGTACCATCTTCGAATCTGCTACATGTCGACATCAAAAACCTTGAATAAACCTGAAAAATCCGAACACACACCAATCATACATCAAAGTACTGTTTCAGCAGTACTTTGAAAATCCATCAGCTGCCAACTTCGACGCTTTATAACTTTTGACTCGGACCTCCAATTAAAGATCCCTTCGGTGAAAAGTTAGATTATCATATAGAGAATATCCACCAAAAATTTCGTCCCGATCCAACGGTTAACGAAAAAGTTATCGCCGTTTCAAAACAGTGCTGTATAAAAATACGAAAATTTTGAGTTCCGAATTTTTTGCCTTTTTCATCATTCTTCGACACATAAAACCTTGTAATCCTAGATATCACGAGCCCCAGGCTCTGATACCACATGTGAAGATCGTTGATAAGCTCAGCTAGGGATAACAATAACATATACATATGCAGCGGAATAATAAAGAACATCAATGTTATTGCTAAAGGTTTTCATTCATTAACACTAACTAACCTTAGACGTTTATAGGAACACGTCTACTAACTAAACTAATAACCTAGGCGTTTACATGAACATACGCCTAGGACACACACACACCTTTACTAGACGTCTACATTATGGAAAACTTAATTAAAAACCTACACCTATGTCCTCTTTATATACTAGAGGATAAGGACTAAATAATAAAACTTCCATTGCAAGCAAGTCCTTCCATCTTTTTGTAGGTTTCCATTCTTGTCATATTAAGTCCCTCTTGTTTCATTCTTTTTGTCTTATCAACTCAAACGTATAATTCCCAACATTAGCTAATAACACTAATATGCGATACAATTGAGTTGTATTTTATGGATGCCGAAAGGTTTTGAATCATTATATTATGATAGAACAATATAGTGTTCAAAGCATGTTGTCTAAAAATATTGTCATGGTACTAGTTTGTGTAACTAGTATTGGTTTTCTATCATGACTGGATCGTAAAGATTAAACGCAATTGCGGAATACGGACTTTGGTGTTATTTGGAATTCAAAGTACTTGTTGTCACAACTTCGCAATCGTGAGAAAATGCATTGTTTATATAGTAAACATTTGAGCATTGTACCAAATAAAAAAAAATTACATTGCGTACTAAAACATTAAAGTTGATTGCTGAAAAGTTTAAACTTATATAGGTGAACTATTCAATTTTAGTTTCTATTTTGATATATAAATTCAGTTTGGACAGTTGTTGTTTTTTCTTGAGAACATGTGTTGTTCTCTTAGTAAACGGAGAAGTTTGTATCTGAGTTTTTAAGTGCGTAGCTAAGACAATAAACTTGATTTGTGATATATATATATATATATATATATATATATATATATATATATATATATATATATATATATATATATATATATACATAAGCTTAAAAAATGTGTTGTTTTATCGCAATTACTATTTTGGTCATTCGTTAATTTTAAAAAAAATGCGTTGTAGTGGTTGACCATCAATGAAAAGTGGGTGTGTCTAAAGACAATGTTGTTAATGAAGAATTATTACTTCATGCACTGATTTGATTAATACACATTATGGTGTATTTAGTATCAAGAAAACAACGATGAAATTATGGGAAACCTTTGATGCCGACATTGTGAATGGCTAAATGCCATGGTATAGGTGATAAATGTGGTTGACCCTATCACAATAATTTATTGGCTTGACATTTGTGTCACTAATCATATTTGAGTGATGAATATTCATTCATATTTCTTGATTTAAGATCGAAAAAAAGGCTCTTTATGAGCAATGATAAGTTGGTGACTTGTTTAAAAGAATAATGTTAGCACATGAAGCTATGAGTAATCAGAATGATGCATCTTCTGTCATACCCTTGATTCCTTGGTCTATAGCATTGTAGATTTGGAATCTGTTAATTACGATACGGAAAATAATTAACATAAGACATTCAAAAAGTTTGCATACAGTAGTATGAAACTTGTGAAGTGACAAATTACTAATGATCTTGATGTCATATCCATGTGAGAAAAAAAATCTTATAAACAAGATTAATACATTGAAAGAGAGAACCTTTCTACAAAATTCTTGAGATAATTCCATGTGGGGGATTCCGACCTAACTAGAGTTTAAAAGAACATCAACAAACATGAAGTTCTTGCCTAGTTGGAATACTCAAGAATTACATGGAGCATGATATATTTAGAGTTGAACGAAACTCAAATTTGTACGAATATATTATGTCGATACGACAACTACTCTCAGCATGGATTATCCCTATTGACAATATGACATTAAAGAAGGAAAATAATGTGATGTTTGTTGCATTAAAGAAGGAAAATAATGTGATGTTTGTTGCATTAAAGAAGGAAAATAATGTGATGTTTGTTGCATTAAAGAAGGAAATAATGTGATGTTTGTTGCATTTGTTTAAGAATCTTTATTATTGGATGAACCGTTATCTAGACTTACTTATTTGCATTTATTACATGTTTTAATATTCATGATTATATGTGAATGTGAATGACTAAATATGAAGGGTTGTGATAAAGAAATGATTCGGCTTTGAATATTAATGCGTAGTATGTAACTTGAAATAGTAAGGCAAACTCTTGCAATTGTTTGATTATGAAATTGTACTAAATGCCGCATTTGATCATGTGACCATTTATACTATTTATGTTTCATGAGTAACAATTTATTCTGAGAATGTGGCATGAAACTTTATTTGCTTGGAAAAGGTTTTATAATTGTTATTAGCTAATAACACTAATATGCGATACAATTGAGTTGTATTTTATGGAAGCCGAAAGGTTTTGAATCATTATATTATGATAGAACAATATTGTGTTCAAAGCATGTTGACTAAAAATATTGTCATGGTACTAGTTTGTGTAACTAGTATTGGTTTTCTATCATGACTGGATCGTAAAGATTAAACGCAATTGCGGAATACGGACTTTGGTGTTATTTGGAATTCAAAGTACTTGTTGTCACAACTTCGCAATCGTGAGAAAATGCATTGTTTATATAGTAAACATTTGAGCATTGTACCAAATAAAAAAAAATTACATTGCGTACTAAAACATTAAAGTTGATTGCTGAAAAGTTTAAACTTATATAGGTGAACTATTCAATTTTAGTTTCTATTTTGATATATAAATTCAGTTTGGACAGTTGTTGTTTTTTCTTGAGAACATGTGTTGTTCTCTTAGTAAACGGAGAAGTTTGTATTTGAGTTTTTAAGTGCGTAGTTAAGACAATAAACTTGATTTGTGATATATATATATATATATATATATATATATATATATATATATATATATATATATATATACATATATATATATATATATACATAAGCTTAAAAAAATGTGTTGTTTTATCGCAATTACTATTTTGGTCATTCGTTAATTTAAAAAAAATGCGTTGTAGTGGTTGACCATCAATGAAAAGTGGGTGTGTCTAAAGACAATGTTGTTAATGAAGAATTATTACTTCATGCACTGATTTGATTAATACACATTATGGTGTATTTAGTATCAAGAAAACAACGATGAAATTATGGGAAACCTTTGATGCCGACATTGTGAATGGCTAAATGCCATGGTATAGGTGATAAATGTGGTTGACCCTATCACAATAATTTATTGGCTTGACATTTGTGTCACTAATCATATTTGAGTGATGAATATTCATTCATATTTCTTGATTTAAGATCGAAAAAAAGGCTCTTTATGAGCAATGATAAGTTGGTGATTTGTTTAAAAGAATAATGTTAGCACATGAAGCTATGAGTAATCAGAATGATGCATCTTCTGTCATACCCTTGATTCCTTGGTCTATAGCATTGTAGATTTGGAATCTGTTAATTACGATACGGAAAATAATTAACATAAGACATTCAAAAAGTTTGCATACAGTAGTATGAAACTTGTGAAGTGACAAATTACTAATGATCTTGATGTCATATCCATGTGAGAAAAAAAATCTTATAAACAAGATTAATACATTGAAAGAGAGAACCTTTCTACAAAATTCTTGAGATAATTCCATGTGGGGGATTCTGACCTAGCTAGAGTTTAAAAGAACATCAACAAACATGAAGTTCTTGCCTAGTTGGAATACTCAAGAATTACATGGAGCATGATATATTTAGAGTTGAACGAAACTCAAATTTGTACGAATATATTATGTCGATACGACAACTACTCTCAGCATGGATTATCCCTATTGACAATATGAAGTCATAGAATAACATTGCGGATCCGCTTGCAAAAAGCTAAATGTGAGAGTTAGTTAGCAAGTCGTGAAGAGGAATGAGACTAAAGCCCTTTGAAAAGTTCATATGAAGGAAAACCTAACCCAACTGACTAGAGATCCAAAGATCTGGGTTCAACAGGACAACCTACTTGTATAAATTGAGGTCATTGTGGGGGAGTAATAAACTCCATATTCATTTAAGGGAGTTAGCAAACTTCCTAGTCCATTCCTATAATAGTGATAATATGAGGTTAAGCATATGGATTTTAATGATTAATGGAGAATCACCTATGTGAGAGAGAAGTGGGGTCGCTTCAAAGGGAATTGTAGGGGCGCAATTCCTAAGAGCTCTTGCAGAACCAGGCTAATGTTCATGACCATAACGAACATAACCATGAGAACCAAAATGTGTCAAGGAGATATTTGTGTGAATATATATTGTCGTCTACACAAACAACGGACAGTTCAAAGAAATCAAGTTCTACTAGCTGCTAGGAGGCCAAGTATATTTCACGAGGGAAGGTTCAAAGGGTAACACCTACCTATCCTATGCAAATATCAACTGCAAAATTCTATTACGACATCGAGTCGTTGATATTTGTTTCCCGTTTTCAATTTCATTCATGTGGGGGATTGTTGAAAAATATTGTCAATATTTGAGTTTGAATGACAATTGATGGTCATCAAATATGCTAATGGGGCTTTAGAGCAAGATTAATGTATGGGCATATGAAACGTCTAATTTAATTCTATGTTCATGAGCCATTAGTAGGATTGATTATAATAGCTAATTGAACCATTTTCTTTCATCCTCCTCACTTATATATTGAGAGCTCTTCTCTCATTTTATCACACCGAAAAACAAAACTCAATTACTCCTCTCCTTTTGTTGTTACTCATATTGACTTCTTGTGTATCCGTTCGTAATAGAGGGAAGGCACGGTTTTTGGTTCGCCTTGATAACCCGTTTGTGCTAACGGAGTTATCTGTTGTTGTTGTATCCTAGGAGATAGACTTTCACGATTCTCAAGCACCGTGGAGAGGACGAATCTGTCTTAAGAAAACTGTGAGCATCACAGGCCTCAACATTTTCCTTGTTTGTGTTTTTGAGTCTTCACAACCAAAACGATTTACGGTATAGTTTCTACACTTCATGTTTTATATTATTGTTTAGTTATCTCTAATAGCAATACACGTAATATATATAACAAAATTGATGGTCATCATGTGTACTAATGGGAGTTAAGAACAAGATTAATGTTTGGTCAATTGTAACGACGGAATTAAATTTGTGTTCATGAGCCATTAGTGGATTTAATTATGACCGTTTCCTTTCCTCATCCCATTTTACCTATAAATGAGAGCTTTTCTCATTTGTCCATATACACCAAAAAACACAACTCAATTACTCCTCTCCTTTTGTTGTCACTCATATTGACTTCTTGTGTATCCGTTCGTAATAGAGGGAAGGCACGGTTTTTGGTTCGCCTTGATAACCCGATTATGATAATGGAGTTATCAATTGTTGTTGTATCCTGGGAGATAGACGTTCACGATTCTCAAGCACCGTGGAGAGGACGAATCTGTCTTAAGGAAACTGTTAGCATCACAAGCCTCAACATTTTCCTTACTTGTGTTTTTGTGTCTCAACAATCAAAAGAATGAAGATATCGTTTTCTACACTTCACTTTCTTGTTACGATTAACATATTGTCATATTATTTGTTTGTCTCTAATAGCAATACACGTAATATATACTACAATCTTAAGACAGATACGGGTTTGAATGTTAATAGATTTGCAGTATCGTTTCTACACTTCATGTTTTATATTATTGTTTAATTATCTCTAATAGCAATACACGTAATATATATAACAGTGACAATATGAGGTTAAGCATATGGCTTTTAATGATTAATCGAGAATCACCTATGTGAGAGAGAAGTGGGGTCGCTTCTAAGGGAATCGTGGGGGCACAATTCTTAACAGCTCTCACAGAACCAGGCTAATGTTCATGACCATAACGTACATATCTATGAGAACCAAAATGTGTCAAGGAGATATTTGTGTGAATATATATTGTCGTCTCCACAAACAACGGACAGTTCAAACACATCAAGTTCTACTAGCTGCTAGGAGGCTAAGTATATTTCACGAGGGAAGGTTCAAAGGGTAACACCTACCTATCCTATGCAAATATTGTCACACCCCCAAATTACCTGTTTTGCAGCGGAATGGAATTCCTGGGGATTGACTGTCATAGCATCACAATCACAGTTATATTGAATGACCTAAAGTGTCGTTTGGAAAACACATCGTTTGATTTAATAAAACAATCAGAGTTTACAAAGTATAGGTCCCAAATGAAAGTCACTATGTACAGAAATAAATTTGATACAAGTCAAACGATGTTTTTGAAGTATATAAATCCCATGTGAGACGCGTCGTCACCGCGACTCTATGATATGTCCACATGCATGCCATGAAGTGAATGCCTTAGTTACCTGAAAATACATTGCTAAAAGTGTCAACACAATGGTTGAGTGAGTTCATAGAGTTTATGTAAATGTTTAATACGACTACCACAAGTATAGATTATGTATGACAATGTCGTCACAAAAATGATACAATTGCTATAAGTCCATGACACCGAAGCTTGACTGATGTTCGCCCCAATAGAGTGTTTTGCCAAACAACTCAATAATGATAAAGAAATGAAATTCATCCGTCCGGTTGGAATCCGCCAACCCGGATGGAGGTGTCACCCTCGATAGATTTATCCACTCACCCTCGCTTCTATGAAATTAACGGTTCATGATTATGAAATGGGGACATTTAACTGGCAATGAGGTAACTTAAGCAATGTAATGAATTTGAATATACTTGGCATCGTAATAAAAATGATGTGCAATGTATTCTCCCCCGTAGGTTGAAATAAGTAAAAACTTGAATAAATCGGGGCTATGAAAACTCACCTGTTGCAATGATTATTATGACAAAAGTGAATACACCGAAATGTAGCGTGAATCTCGAAACTGACCTATTATGAATGATATGATATGTAATAAGTCATGATGTAATGTTATGCATGCAATTCGGATGATATTTATACCACTTATGAATTTTTGAAAACAATACTTGTCGTCAACAAAATAATCTTTTAACGTTTTGACCATTTTTAAATTACTTCACACGTATTTACTTTGAAATGATATCCGACGATAATCATTTAGTGATTTATTGTGAAATTATAACTTTTCGTCGTAAAATAATGTCATTGAAATATCCATGAAAGTGACAAAAACGGCCTCTAAAATCTAGTCGTAAAATGGTGCACATCGAGCGTTAGGAAACAAACTCAACGGTTTTGGGAAGCTTGTATCATTATCTCAAAGTTTTAGTGTTTAAGTTTCCATCCTAGAGGTCTCGAACATAAAGAAAAATAGAGGTTAAGTATGGTACTTATGTCCCAAAATATAGTTTAAGGATGGTTTTTCGGCAAAGTTTAAGCGACCGTAATTAATTTATTACAACTCCGCTAATCAAACGGTCGGACATTTTGGAAAGTATACTTGGCGATCTCAATTTTACTAGAAGACTTCACCTTATGAAAAGTTCTAAATCAATATTAAAAACAACCTTTAACTTGGTAACTAGTTTTTGCCGCAAAACTTGTCTATTAGAAATGTGATATAGTTTTTCTTATATAATAAAGTTACGGCAACTTTTGTAAACGTGTATAATTTAGTCGTTACAAATCCGTTTTCTACGTTTTAAAGATCCTTAGCTTCGTATCGAATTATACTAACATATTTTTAACAAATCGACATAATTTACAACGTCCAAGCTTCATTTTTGACTCGTACAAAATAAACATTGTTTGCTGAAATTTCCAGAAATTTATATTTTTCGTCGCCAACTTGAAAAATTCATAACTTCTTCGTTTTAATCCGTTCAAGCGGCCACGGTTTCGTTTTAAAGTATATTTTCTAAATATCTAGGCCAAAAATTTTTATCTACTGTCGGATTTTCCAGGTTTTGAAAATAAGGACAGACCCTTTTGCAAACTTGTCGAAATGAGTTTTTCTCGCGCCAAACCTATTCTAACCCATTCAAAACAACTCCGAAGGTATTCTAATCCTACCATACACCTTCTTAGGGTGTCATGGGTTCCTAGACATCACCAAAAATTATATATAACAAGGAGTAATTTATAGGATGGATTATATATATTTAACACTTAAAAACAATAAAAACCTTATAAAGTGGTATAAATATCACATAACTTGCATGTTTTTCTAATAAAATGATATGACCATAATAATGAATATGAAATAAAAACATGAATATGAATGCTTACAAGAAATATGATGAGGTTTAAGGACAAAGGGTTTTTCCTAATCACTTGAGGTTTTTATTGCAAAACCTATACAATAAGTGATACTAGAGTGTATTAAAACTTTGTCTTGAAATTTTTTTAAGATGATCCTCCTTTGCTCTCCTTGGCTGCCGGTTTGCAAGAGAGAAATGAGAAAGAAATTTTTGATCTTGGTTTATACAAACGAAGTGAAAGTAATCAAGTTAGTAGTATTATACTAGTATATTAGAGATATTTGCAAATTTCCTTGTGACTCATCCCTCCCTTGTCGACAAGGGAGGATAGTCATTCATTTAATATATATATATATATATATATATATATATATATATATATATATATATATATATATATATATATATATATATTTTATGTATTAGTGTAAGATTTGTGAGGTTAAATGTAGTTAAGTGATAAGTTGTAGTCACTTTTGAATATTTAGGGTAGCGTTGGATAAAAATAAATTTTCACGGGTCAAGATAAAATATATTTAGGTCATAAAAATTATAAAAATACATTTCTTGCAAAATTTGAGTGAAATAATAATAATCGTGTCGTATTTAGGAAAAACGTCGTAATTATATAAATACAACAATTTAGTTACAAAATAAATTTAAAACACTGGGTAAACTCATAATATTATTTTATAAACTTAATATGAGTATAAAAATATATCAGGATAATTTTTGGAAGTAATGGATCAATTGTTCAAAATAATTAGTTACGCGATAACGTTTCTTTAATATGAAAATTATACGTTTAATGTAAAATGCAAAACCATGCATGAACTAATATGATGACAATGATGTTAATGAAATGTAGACTAAACTTAGTCTATATGAAATGACCTCGATAATATGATCATGAATTCACAACTAAACCATTACGGTTACGTGAATTTGATGCTCGTAAACCTAGTTTACGATAAATGATAAATAATGAAGCATGAGTAATGTTTTGAGAATGACCTGAAAATACGAGTTGTCACAAATATCAACTGCAAAACTCTATTAGATCATCGAGTCTTGAATTTTGTTTTCTTTTATCAATTGCATTCATGTGGGAGATTGTTGGAAAATGTTGTCAAAGGAGTTGAATGACAATTGATGTTTGTCATCATGTGTACTAATGCGAATTGAAAATAAAATTAATTTGTGGTTTTATTCTAATTCATGAGACATTAGTAAAATTAATTTTGTTAATTAATTATGACCGTTTTCTTTCAATTCCATATCCTATAAGTTGAGAGCTCTCCTTTCATTTCCAAACACCAAGAAAAACTATTCATATCCTCTCCTTCGTGTATCTTGTTTCTTTGTGTAATCGTTAGTAATAGGGGGAAGGCACATTTTGGTTCGACTTGATAACTCGTTTGTGCTAACGGGGTTATCCGTTGTTGTTGTATCCTCGGAGATAGACGTTCATGATTCTCAAGCACCGTGGAGAGGACGAATCTGTCTTAAGGAAACTGTGAGCATCACAGGCCTCAACATTTTCCTTACTTGTGTTTTTTGGTCTCAACAATTGAAAGATTTACGGTATCGTTTGTCTACACTTTTATGTTTTATGTTATGGTTTGTTTGTCTTTAATAGCAATACACGTAATTTATGCAACATAGACTTCCAGTGGTCATTATTTATAGTTTACTGATTAGTGTTGTGATTGTGATAGGTCAAAGTATTTTAAGCCTAGACCAGTAGCCATTACTAGAAAAGCACTTGTTAGTTTATAGTTATGAGAATCTGATTTATAATATGAAGTAAATTTTTTCTGCTATGTTTTTGTGACGAAAACCAAAAACAATTGCATGACTATTGACTAGTATGTGCAAAAGCTATCAACTATCCCGTTCATCGTTTATCCTTTAAAAACTCAGGTACACGTTGCAGCTTCAGAGTGTCTTCAGGAACTCACCAAACTATACAGT
The DNA here is from genome assembly GCA_019973895.1 of Chrysanthemum seticuspe. Taxonomy (NCBI): domain Eukaryota; kingdom Viridiplantae; phylum Streptophyta; class Magnoliopsida; order Asterales; family Asteraceae; genus Chrysanthemum; species Chrysanthemum seticuspe. Next base: position 7,505,259 of record BPTQ01000003.1, on the reverse strand, counting down.
GAACTTCCGGAAGTACCCATATCTGAAGTACCTTTTAAGTGCGAGCTTCTTCATCAGTGGGAGATTGAAAAGAATGAGCAGGCCAAGTCATTAATGAAGAACTGTATAGACATGATTGCCACTGTCGAACAGAAAAGTCAGTAGTAAGACACATTTTGGGGCCGTCTGAGCAACTATATGGTGTTCCGACTTTTGTACATTTACATTAGCCATTTTTTGTTCACAAACTCTTAGGCTCCAATGTTTGTTCTCATATTTTGTACAACACTTGGAGAATACATAGTTATAGACCCACATGTTAAATCTCAGAAACTTATTGGAGTAAAAAAAATTCACTTTTAGGTTGCAAGTGAAAAGCTTGATTGTTTGCACAATACTGCAAAATAAGGGTATGTGCCTATGATTACTAGTAACGAAAAAAACTAGAACACATGATCCGTGAAACCAAGACATTTAAGTTGTCGAGCTGACCCTCTATTTAGGATTAAAGAGAACTGAGTCACAAATTTCCCATATCAGAAAACAAAAGTTACGCAAATTAATTCACCTTGTCAAAACTACCAAAACCGGACAACGCTTTCTCCCCTGCAAGAATAATACCGGATCTGTGCTAAACAATCAATTTATAAACACATCAACTATGTATATAAGTTGACTAATTAAGAATGCTCGGGACACTTTAGCTAGAATGATTGGATAGGTTACATATTAGGGTTAAATTGTATGGGCTTAGATTTTACTCTCAGTGTATCAGACAAATTCAAATGTATAAAAGTTTTGTGCTTAAATCTGTTGTATTTTCTGAAGACTTGCCAAGTAAGTTCTCAATGTTCAAAAAAATATACGCTAATTTATACATATATTTAAGACTAAAAATCCCATTTACGGCTAAAGAAATAAAAAAATTATATGTTTAATTGCATACATTATGTAATTTTGTTATTTTATGTTGTACGTAATTTTATAAGGGGTGTTGAGGTAAAAGACGAAATTTGAAATTTTGAAAGAATAAACCAAGCCCGATAGAAGCCAAATCCTTATTAGGCAAAAATGCATATATATCCCTCCCAAAGTGAATAATTGCATATATATCCTTTGTACAAGTTTTTTAGGCACATAGTACAATGGTTTTTATGCATGCTTTGGATATATATGCAATTTTGCATTTTCGAGAGGATATATATGCAAAAGCCCTTAATACTAGTAACAAGATCCGACCCAGTCAAATAATGGATAAAGAATTCAAATAGATTCATACAACATAAATAGTGGCTTGCTCCGGTGGTTGAAGCGTCGCTTGCCAAGCAGAAGGTACTAGGTTCGAATCCTGACACAGTTATCGGTTCTATAAAACCCACTCATTTATCATATTTGTGAGAAGAATTTTTAGCCACATTTTTTAAATAAAATGAAGAATTTTAATGAGAGATGCATTCATTTTTTTAGATGCATCTAAAATGAATGGTCTTAGTTTTTTCTCATTTGATTCTAATTCCCATATTTTTAACCTATCTTCTTCCTTTCTTTTATTAAAATATCTCTAGTTTTCTTTTTGTGTATTATTAGTTTGAGAGTAGGAGTAGAAGTAATTTAGTTTTAAATTTTAATGTTTATGTTTTATAAAAGTCTTACTATTTAATCTCTTTTTATTACATGTCTTGCACTTTTTGTTAAAAAATTATTATTTAAATCTATACAATTCAAAGTCATTTTTTTAGCAAAGTTATAAGCTTAAATATTCTCCTCTTAACCTTTTTTTTTTTTTTTTTTTTTTTTTTTTTTTTTTTTTTTTTTTTTTTTTTTTTTGTTTTCTATAAGTATTTTTTAATCATTTCTTTTATGAAAGTTGTAGTTTTTATTTGCTAAAAAATCTAAAAAATCCAAATTAATAATTCGTCTTTTATTTTTTGACATTTCTTAAAAGTCTCTACTTTCGTTTTCTGATTTTTATAAATTTTAGTTTTGCTTTTGGTATTTTTTGAAATATTTTCTATTTTCGTCAGTTTTAGTATTTTATTTAGTGTTTTGCTAATAACAACCCAATGGGTGTTGTTTAATCTGACCTTAAATAACAATGTTTCAATATACGAACTTATAATTTCTACAAATACATGAATTTATCACTTATAATTAAGTTATCCGATTTTTAATAAGATATATATTAATATCAAGTGAGTTCATATTTTGAAACATCGTTAATTACGGTAAGCTTAGACAACACCTATTGGGTTGTTGTTAACAAAACCATTTTATTTTTATAAAATATATTTTTTTGTCAAAATTTAGTTTCTGTATTTTCTTTTGTTTCCTATAAGTATTTTGGAGCTAGGATAAAGTTTTTAGAATTTTTAGATTTCGTTTAGTATTTTTAAAACAGTTTTATTGAGAAAATCATGAAAATATTTTCGTAGGTTTAAAAATTAGTTTTTATAAAGTTTTAGTTTCTGTAAAATTTTCAGATTTTACTTCGAAAGTTTTATATTTATTTTTATTTTTATAAAAGCTTCTAGTTTTTCAAATCATATATTTTTGTTTTGCTAATCTATTTTTACTAAGTTATTTATAAATTCTAAAACTTAATAACCCAAGCTTAGTTTATATATAAAGTAAACATTGTTTCAGTAACTTGGGTGGTTTTTGATTTATTTATAATTTAGTTTTATAGACTATTTTTTATTTTTAATTAGTAGATTATCGTTGATGGAGTCGTTATTATCTCCGGGTCATACCGAGCTAATTCTTGATTTCATCTTTTCCTTATATTTTTATTTATTATATATATATATATATATATATATATATATATATATATATATATATATATATATATATATATATATATATAGTGTTATATTCTATGCAGTACCATTATTAGAAACAGTACTTTACAGTACTCTTAAAATGAATTTAGGCCATTGGATAGTTTGATCAAAGGCTATGATTAAAAGTGCTAAAATTGTAATTAACCAAAAGATAAGGGCTTTATTTTCAGTTTAACAAAAGGGTGAAAGGGTATTATAGTCAGATCACAAATTATATTTTCAAATTGCCCTTTAAAAAACCGTCTTAAATAACTTCTGCCTTTTTTAATCTTTCTTCATATCCCCTAAAACCTAAATCATTTTCACAGCCTCCATCAATCAAATCTAGATCATAAACACAAAAACCTTATCATTTTAATTTTTAATTTCTATAAACCATTTTGTGTTGATGATCTTGGCACTTAGATGATTTACCACAAAAGAAAAAAAAACATCTCTCTTGTAGCCCTAAACACAAAAACACAACCGCCACACTATAAATTTTATTCTAGCCGTCACTTTGTGGTATATTCATGTCGGGGTGGTCTTGGTAGCGTGGTGGTCTGGTATAAAGGTCAATAGTGTCATGGTTCCTGATGGGTTTGTAGATCGATAATGGAGGAGAACCAAGGCGGTTGCGGCTGGAGGAGGAGGATTGCGGCGGCGAAGGTTGGAGGAGGAGGACGGCTGCGACTGGGACGACGATTGGCTTTTGGGGTTTATGTCGACGGCGGATTAGAGGAGAATGACGACGACACCCATTTCAGGTTTTTCTTTTTTTGTTTTTTTTTCTATTTTTTTATTTAATGGGCATTTGACTTGTGATATTGCTTTTGGGTTATATAAAATTTGGAAAGTTAGTTGCAAAGTGATGAGATTACACGGTTTAATTAGTAGTTATTTGTCGTGTTATTAGATTTTTGGTATGTTCTTATTTTTGCTGAATCGTAATTTTAACCATTCATGTGTATGAATGTGGCAAAACATGTTGAAGTGGGATAGGATCAACTACTGATTAATAGCTTTAAGGACATAGTAAGGCTTAGATTAAAAAAATGCTAGATGCATTGTTTGGGTTTAGGTACAATAAATATAAACGTCACCAATCTCTTTGGATCAGTGTCATCTCATTCCGAGATCTACAAGGTTAGTAACTATTTTTAATTCGACTCTTTTTGTGTACATCACAATCTTTTTTGTGTGTTGTTACTGATCTTGGGTTCGGCTTCATGATTTTGATTAGCGATTTAGTAATCTTCTTTTAAACAATCAGGTAGTTACTTTTGTTACTTCACCATCTAGAAGTTGCGATACTAGGATGTTTTATAGAAATCACTAAAACAATCCTTCCTCACTAATTATAAGCATTAACACAACCCATTTTATTTAAAAGGGTTAAATCCTGGTCCATCGAGATTGTGTATAGCTATTGTTGTTGCTAAAAGATGTAATGCTACTTTTCATTAGTTTTTATTAATTCTAGATCCTACCAAGATGTAATGTTACCTGATTGACACGTTACCTGGTTGCTTTATCATGTTACATGTAACATTCAAACACTAAATAAACTACATGTTTTTTCTTCCTACTCAGATTTGGTATTTTTCTTGGTACTAAAGTTTAACCTGACAACATGTTACAACTAAAAATAATAGTAGCAATAAGCCATTAACCACAAATTATAGGCTGTCATTGGAACTTTTTTTAGCAGTGGGTATTAGGCAAATATTTCATTCAATAGGCTTTAAGTAGCCAATTTAATCCAAAACACAAATTTGCTTTCATGTAATTTATAAGTGTGCATATATGTTAACATAAAATTTGTGAAAGGGTGCATATGTGTTTTATGGTTGGTATAAAATTAATGAAGTGGTGTGCATATGTGTTTTGAAGCTAAAATAAATTCAAAGAAAGATGTATGCATATATGTCACACCCCCAAATTACCTGTTTTGCAGCGGAATGGAATTCCTGGGGATTGACTGTCATAGCATCAGAATCACAGTTATATTGAACGACCTAAAGTGTCGTTTGGAAAATACATCGTTTGATTTAATAAAATAATCAGAGTTACAACATAGGTCCCAAAAGTTTACAAAGTTTGCGGAAATATAAATATATTACAAGTCCAAACGATGGTTTTAAAAGAAAGTGCCATAATGTACAATGATGTAAGTCGACGCCGCGACTCAAAAGGTGGTTCCTTAACCATGCCATGATGATAATGCCTTAGATACCTGAGAATAAACATGCTAAAAAGGTCAACACAAAGGTTGAGTGAAATCCATAGGTTTAAGTAATTCGTTTGAACACAATAATCATAGTGTGAGTTAAATGGTTTCACACTCATCGTTAAAAACAAAATCGTATTTATTTCACTAAGTTCATGACACCAAAGCGTAAACATCGCACCAATAAAAATTGGTAATCATCGTTTCATCGCCGCCCTAATAGGTAAACTTGCCAATTTACCTTAATGATTCAAATATAGTGCGCTCGATTTCCCCTAACTGGGTCAATAAGAGCGGGAGTGTTAATTCCAATAGGCCTATTCACAATATTCGCGCTCACTCGCAAGTGACTAATGGTTCATGATGTAGGGACTTCGAACATGGCAAATACTTAGTGACAATAAAACATTCGGATATAGCATACAGTTCAAAGCATATGTGTTCGGTTAAAAATGTAGCATGTATCTCCCCCAAGAGTTTGTAAAACAGTTAAAAGAGTAAAAGTGGGGCTATGAACTCACTTGATAAACTGGTATGATGACAAGAGTGAGTACACTGAGGTATAGCGGGAAACCTTAATCTGGACCTATTACGAATGATATGATATGTAATGAGTTGCAATGTAATGTTATGCATGCATTTCGTATGTTATTTATACCATTTGCGAGTTTTGAAAATAATACTTATCGTCGAAAAATACTCTTTTGACGTCTTGACCATCCTTAAATCACTTTACAAGTATTTACGTCAAAATGTCATCCTACAATGGTTTCGTAATGATTTATGGTGAAATTTTCACTTTTCGTCGTAAAGTAAAGTCGTCGGAAATTTCTTGAAAGTGACAAAAATAGCTTTGAAAAACTAGTCGTAAAATGGTGTACGTCGATCGTTAGGAAACGAACTCAATGGTTTTGGAAAGTTTGTATCAAAATATAGAAGTTTCAGTTCAGGAGTTTTCGACATAAAGGTCTCGAACATAAAGATAATAAGGGTTAAAGATGGTGATTTTGTCTAATTGTTGTGTAAAAATGAGTTTCGGCCAAGTTTAAGCATCCGTAAATAATTTATTACAACTCCGCTATACAAACGGTCGATCGTTTTGAAAAATATGCTCGGTGATCTTGATTTTATTAGAAGACATTTCGTTCCAAAAAGTTCCACATCATAGTTAAAAACAGCCTTCAACATGGTCGTTTTAGTTACCGTAATACTTATCTCGTAAAAATAATATAGTTTTTCTGAAAATAATAGTTACGGCAATTTTATGAAAACGTGCATATCTTTGTCGTTTCAAATCCGTTTTCTACGTATAATACGTCCTTAGCTTCGTATCAAAGTATACTATTATATTTTTGACAAGTCGAAATAATTTGTAAAGCTTAAGGCTCGTTTTTGACTCGAACAAAGTAAAAACATGTTGCTGAAATTTCTGAAAAATATATATTTCGTCGTCAAACTTTAAAAATTCATAACTTCTTCGTTATAACTCCGTTTTTATCCGTTCAAGCGGCCACGGATTCGTTTTAAAGTATATTTTCTAAATATCAAGGCCAAAAAGTCGTGCCTACTGTCTGATTTTCCAGAAAAATAAAACAAGGACAGAACACATTTTATACTTATCGAAAATAGTTTTCTCGTACCAAACCTATTCTAATCCCTTCAAATCAACTCCAAAGCTAATCTAATCCTACCATACACCTTCTTAGGGTGTCATGGGTTCCTAACCATCATCAAGACCAAAGTATACCAAGGGGATAATTATAGGATGACCTTATATATATATATTTCTAAAAATCATGTAAAAATGGTATAAACAACACAAATCATGCATGCTTGCTCCAAAAATGAAGAGATACTTATGAAATGAAAAGGAGATATGAAAAATATAAATGATATGCTTACAAGTTAATATGATGAGGTGCAAGGAACAAGGTTTTAGCCTAAACACTCTAGGTTTTTATTTCAAAACCTTAATAAGAGTATTATCTAGATTGTTATTACTTGTGTTTGCAAAATTTTTGTGGATTCCTTCTTATCTCCCTTATATGGCCGGTTGTAGGAGAGAAAGAACAAAAGAGAGAAAAACTTTACTCTTGAATGTTTTGAGATGAAATGAGTGAAAATGAAAGAGTTTGAGTATTAGTCTAGATAAGTAGGAAAAAATGTTACCAACTTTGATCTACCCTCCCCTATGGCCGGTTTTTATGGGATATTTGTCAACAATATAAACACAACAAATATGGTAAAAAT
>BPTQ01000003.1:7366729-7490457 GCA_019973895.1 Chrysanthemum seticuspe | reverse complement strand
CTGTAAAGAGCTTTATTAAATACGGAGTGATAAAGTTGTAAATAGCATTTGATCCAAATGCACAAGGTTTAAGCGCATTGGAAATACCAAATCGCCGCTTAAGTACTAGTATAGTAGTGCTTGTAAAGTATACCTGATTCAAATCAGATGTAAAGTAATCGTAGTAAACGTAGTATAATCAAGTAAGTACTGTAACGCGTGTAGTTTTTAAGAAAAGTGTCGTAATAATATAAATTCAACGATTTATTATACAAAATAAATTTAAAACACTAGGTAAACTAAAAATATAGTTTTTATAAACTAAATGTAAGTATAAAAATATATCGGGATCATTTTTGGAAGTAGCGGATTAAATGTTCAAAATAATAACTCACGCGATAACGTTTATTTAATATAAAATTCACGCGTTTAATGTGAAATGCAATGTCATGAATGAACTAATATGATGCAAATGATGCTAATGAAATGTAGACTAAACTTAGTCCATATGAAATGTTCGTGATGATATGATCATGAATTCGCCGCTAAACCATAAAGGTTACGCGAATTTGGAACACGTAAACCTAGTTTACGATAAATGTTGAAATAGTGAGGCATAAATTATTTCGAGAAATGTCCTGGAATTGCGAGTTGTCACAATATATGTTTACTAGTTGTTTCTGATAAACTAAATAACAATTGGTTTGTAGTTTCAGGTATTAAACATGTTTGAAAAAGATGGAGATCATGACCAATATAAAGAGTGCACATGTGTCTTGGAATGGTACTTCATATGTTCTAATGAATTTGATGAGAAGTGAAGCGTGCACGTATGTTCTTAGAAGAGTGCACACATGTTTTTTTTTAATAGCATGCACATTTATATTTAACAAGATACATATTGTATTTGGATTGTATTTCATTTGATATCAAATTTTATGTATACTATTTATGTTTTTGGTTTGTAATAAATTTAGAGGTTCATGTATATTATGTTTTTGGTTATAAATTTTGATGATTAAAGAATGTACACTAGGAACATATGTGCAATTAACATTTTAAGCAAAACAAGTTTGATGTCTAAAAAATTATACACAAAAAGCATATGTAAATTTACAATATTTAAAAAAAAAAACACACATGCACCTCATTTTTCTGAAAACATGTATATTGAAAAAAAAACGAAAATTAAGGAAATTAAAAAACGTTTTTCAATTAAGAAAAATTTTAAAAAGGTGAAAATGTGTTTGACTATTATGCCATTTTCAATTAAATAAAAAAGTTTATTAATACTAAATTTCTATTGGTCTAAATGAGTACTGTAAAGTACTGCATCTAATATTGGTACTGCATAGAACGCGCCCCTATATATATATATATATATATATATATATATATATATATATATATATATATATATATATATATATATATATATATATATATATATATAGAGAGAGAGAGAGAGAGAGAGATGTGATCATTTAAAAAGTTGATCTCAAGAGAAAAGTGAGAGAAGTGATCTCAATCATTAGATCACCCCATCCTCCCCTCCCTTTTTTTCCTACTAACTACAGGGGCCACTTTGTCACTTTTTTACTTTTTCAGGGGTCTTTTTTGTAAATACACCCCCTTTCTTCCTTATCATATATAATGCCTATTTTTCTCTCATTTTTTTTCTCATCTCTTTCTTTTTTTCTCTCGTTTTTCAGTACATGACCTTCACATCCACAGAATTTCACAACCGTTCCCCGTCGCTCACCACCATTCCCCACCGTTCTCCATCTTTCACCATCATTCAGCACCGTTCACAATCGTTCCCAACCATTTCATACCCAAAATGTAATCAGATTCATCATTCAAGTTTGAAAAGTAATATGATTATATTAATCTTCGTTTGCATATATATGAACTTTATTGATCTTATTTTGAATAATTTATTCGGGTTTTGTTGTTGTTGTTTGTCTAAATATGTTATATTTTGGAGTTTACTTTTCAATATAAAAAAAGTTGAGGAAAAATAGATACGAATCATGTTTAGGATGGCAGCACACAAGGTGTTTGATTAAATGTCTCAACAAAATTTTATAACTGTGATGCACTAATTTTACATTGTGATACATCAGTTGTTTATTTTGATATCTAGTTTTGGTCTTAGTTTATAAATGTCCAGCTTATTGTCACGACTAATTACAATGATCTAGTTTCCAATACATGGTTTCAACAGTAGTTTTGGTGCTGAAATATCATTTATAAATCTTAGGTTTCCGGTGAGGATTTGGATGATTGAAATGGTATCGAAAGTCGTTGCCACATTGGAGGTATGGTACCTGTCATGGTTTTGTAGAGATTTCTTTAGACATTTACATCTAAGTTGATTGGAACATATTTATATGATAATGGCTTCAATAGCTTATGTGATTTACATTACGTTCGAAAATCACTTTGGCATTAGTATTTTATTTTCCTCATCATAAATTCCATGGCACTTGGAGCATTTTTGGTTGGTTTTGCTACTTGCAGATGTTGAATTCTCATTGCAAGTTGAATCAGATATGGTCCATATCGCGGCCTTTTATTTGGTTTTCTTAAGCTAGCTTCTTGAAATTTAGCAATTAGAAGAAAATTGATCGTCATATACCAAAAATCAAAGACCTTTACTAAGATTTTGGGCAATCTTTGATGACACCGATTGTTTTTCAAGTTGGAATGTCAATCAATCCAAAAAATCTTGTTTCAGACTTTCCTGTTATTATGGGCTCGTTAGGATTTCTGATTGTTGGGAAGACCATAGTTGTTTATAGAGTTAGTAGGCTTTTTGGTGTATCATTGATACCTGTAATCAGAGTTGTGAATCAAAGTGAATATATTTGTAACTTTGAATTTAAGCTCTTTTCATGGAATAATGAGTTCTCAGTTGTCTTCTTTTGTTGTTTCTGGTATTAGTCATATTAATGGCCTTCACACCATGGTTAGCTGCTGGAGGCCGGTTAATAGCATATCGTTTGAGCATGAAGAATTTCGTACTTTATTACGTGTAGAGAGTGAGGTAATATAACACTTATATCTGTTTAGTTTTTTTTCCAAACGGTGTCTTATTTTTTCGCCTGTGTGGATTAATCATTAATGCTCTTGTGACGTGATCTTGACACCTATATGGATCAAGTCATTTTCACATGGCTTATAGCTTGTACTTTGTTGTGGCATATTTTCAAATAGTTGATTTGTAGTATCATATCATTATATATTAGCATGTGTTGATAGTGCCCTTCACCAAGTTAGATAACTATGTTATGCACTAATTGTTAACTAACTGATGCCCTTCGATAACTATGTGATGCACTAATTGTTAACTAATCGATGCCGTGAATTATATAGTGTGATGCCTTATTTTTTACAATGTAGATAACTATCTGATAAACTAACTGTTAATTAACTGATGCCCTGAATTAAATAGTGAGATGCCTTAATTTATGCAATGTGATCCACTTATATTTACCATTTGTGATGCACTTAGTACTATTACCTATTTTGTTTGCTAATTGTATCTTTGATGTAATTATGTTGTGTGCAAGATGATTCATTTCCAAAAGACATGGTACATGGAGACGACAGTGATCAAGATAAACCAAGAGTCCAAGAAACGTCTATGTCTAAAATGGCAAATGATAAAGATGAACCCTTCAGTTTTTTTGGCTTGAGCAAAAGAACACATCGTTATCACGGCCCCACTCGGATACTGCAACGCATACCAAGAAACCCAGAAAACGAGAACAAAAACTGAATCCTAAGTGCATGACGCAGAAGGTTTAGGCGATGGTTTCGTCAATTATTACTGATGACAAGACTTTTTCTTAGTTTGGTTACTAATTTTGAATTCTTAACCATAACTCTAGTTTTGAAGATTTAAAATTTGGAGACAAGTGTACAACTGGTACTTGTGCTTAACACATTGGAAAACAAATGTATAATGTAGCGTATAGCTAGATTATTATTATTATTATGAAAAACACTATTTTTCCAGAGAGCATAGAAGCTTTATGTCACGTATGTACAGCTAGATTAATATTATGTTTTTACTAGAAAGAAATTCTGTGATTACTTGAAAGACAAACATCAAATCCAGAATTTAAACAACCATTAAAAACTGAGGAAACTGTAGGAAAACACAGTTTTTGGTTTTTAAGTATGTCACTATTAGTTAATCAGTTTTAACCTATTGTTTACATTTTCTGAATACATAAATGGCCAAAATCTAAAGAAGGGGAAGAAGAAAACCAAAAACAGTTCAATATTTCGCAAGAATCAGTACCTTTATCATTTACACTGATGCACCTTTATTATTCACACTGATGCACCTTTATTGTACATTTGTTTCTGCATAGTACGGATGCGGATATATCATTCCAATCATCATTATATAATCATTCAATCACTTTTACTTCAACAATAACATTATATAAAGCAATGTAGCATTTCATTTACACGTGTGTAAAAACATAACATATAGTTCTACTATGGATCTCATCATTTTATTTGCTACATCGTATTTTGATAAAACCAAAGATAATTGTCTCTACTATTAAAAGTAGTTAAAAACATGAACTAATACCACATAACTATATCTACTACCATTTGGCATGTACTCGTAAACCAAGAGTCTATAGTCTTCGTCTGTGTAGTAACCAGTCAAAGTGACAAGGTTTGAATGGCAAAGGGACTCAACATAAGAACCTCGACAAAGAATTCTTGGTTCCCATGTGCGTGCCAGTATCACTCTTATTCTGGAATTCCTATTACCAGCCCATAATCCAAGTGTCGTCCTGCATTGCAACTATAAATTAGTTTTAAAAAGCATATCAGGAACCAAAATGTTGGCTCAAACTTCTCAGCATCACTTTCAATAGGCAAGTCAATTATTATATGCAATTACATTAACCACTTTATCGGGTTTGCAAAACAAGCATGTCATGTGCTTAGGTTACGGGTCAAAACAAGTACTTTTCGGGTTAAATTGATTTGTGTCCATTAGCTAAACATAAACACATGTGTAATTACATTATTATTAGAAAGGTACAAAGATTTCATGTTTCCAATATCAATAACACATGTGTACCTACGTCCATAAAGTGGTTCAACTGAACATGTTTTTAAAATTGGTTCAGCTGGTTCCTAAATTTGACTTTGACGATATCCTGCAGGGACATTTAAGGTTCGAAAATCTGCTTTACGTCCATTACCTAAACATAAACACAACAACAAGGGCCATTTTCTTAATTTGCTTCTAAGATCGAATCGTTGGATTATGATGGAAGGTGTTGGCAGATTGTGAAATAAATAGACCAATACATTATTACTATTCAGATGCAACAAACATCTCTTCATTTTAATCGTCTTTAATTGTCGCTTGGACTGTAAAATTTATACAGATGCCTTATTATTTCAATCTAATATTTCGTACAGATGACTTATTGTTTTAATACATATGTATTAAACAAACAAATTGATGCCCTAATACATTATTAAAACAAATGCATTAAACAAAACAAAACAAACTGATGCTCTATTCAGTTTTAAAACAGTCAAACAAACATATGACTTCAGTAATTTCAGTATGCTATTATCTAACAAACAAATGTTCTTTTTATGATACCTTGATGCACTAATCCAACATACAAAGGCTGATACATATTTCAGCATTCGACGAATTAATCATATAGCCTAAGTATACTCAATTAAATGTTGTAATGTATCACAGGATTCACTAATAAGAATTAATGATTCCCTTATGCAATATTAGTAATGCCCTGTGATGACCAACGATGCACTAAACATACAAATGGATACACTAAACATATATACATATGCCTTAATATGTCTGACAATGCACTAATCATTCTAATTGAGGCCCTAATCATACTCATTGATACTCTAATATGTTTCAATGATGCACGAAACATACAAACATATGCCCAAATATTAGCAAGAGCATATCAAATAATTCTCCCATTTAGATTGTAAAACTTAAGCTATGATCACAAATTGGTTTCTATTATGTTTGTTTCACTATTCTTTTTGTCAAAAATATACAATGGTCAACGAAGTGTTACTGGGTCAGCCCAAGCTAACTCACATCGGCCTGCATTAAAATGGCTTGTTTTGAACCGTTACCCGACCCACCAAACACACCCTTGTTAGGTAGTAGAATAAAGTTTTATAGGCTTACCTTGGTAGATATTCAGTGACTAGACAAATTTAGTGGTTTAGTGACAACACTCATAAATAGAACAATATTCGAATGTTGTAAGCATCTCATGAACATGGTTAAAACTCACCTCCCACGAGAACTCGTCAAATCTTCCAAGATAAAAATCTTGTTCCAAGGAAAGAGTCTTTACAGCAACATCCTGGAAGATTTGCACCTATTAATTGGAACAATCTCTAATTAACAGCATGCATTTATAAGAAACAGAAACTACTTCAAGATCTTTCGTATTGTCGCATTAGCAATCTTAATAGCCACAACGTTTAGATGCACTAAACATACAAATAGATAACCTACTATGACCAATGATGCACTGAACATACAAACGGATGCCCTAAACATACACACTGATGCCCTGATGTGTTCATCGATGAACTAAACTTACAAAATATATGCTCAAGTAGTTCCAACAATGCACTAAACATACAAACGGGTGCCCTAATATAACCAACGATGCATTAAACATACAAAACGATGCATTAGACATACTCACCGATGCCTTAATATGTCTGACAATGCACTACACTAGTCATACTCACTGATGCCCTAATTTGTTCATCGATGCACTAAACATAGAAACAAATGCCCAAGTAGTTCTAACGATGCGCTAAACATACAAATGGATGCCAATACTCAATTATTTTCCAATGATGCACTAAACCTACAAATGGATGCCCTACTATGACCAAAGATGCACTAAACATACAAACAGACACACTAAACTTACAGAATGATTTCTTAATATATTTCTGACGATGCACTAAACATACTCACTGATGCGCCAATCATATTCACTGATGCTCTAATATGTTTAAAGAAGCAAAACACAAACATTATGCAGCAATCACAATCAAAGATGCACTAATACTATCACTAATATTATATGATGCCTTAACGTATAATCTATGCTCCAAATAGATACATAGATGCTTTAAGATGTCACTGTTAGGAATTAGAAATTCCAGGTATTGAAGAGTCGGTCACCTCAAGTATATGTAATCGTTAGAAAGCTCGTAGTCGTAGTTATTTTAAGCTAAGAAGTATTTAGTTAAGTAACACCGTGGAGGACGGACGGGTCTTTACCCACTGTATGCCTGATCCACAGCCCGTTTTGTGGCGTTTTATTGTAAGACTATAAATACTCTCTACCCTCCAAGGTAGAGAGTTGGAGCTCATAATAAGAATTTCTTTCTCTCACTAAAGTTCCCTAAACCTCTAACTTTCTCTCTCTAGAATTCCACTTATACGCCTACTTTGTGTTATGGTTTGATGTGTATGTGAAAACCAATATCCAACAATTGGTATCAAGAGCCATGGTTAGATCATATCTTACACATCTTTGGATTTCAAGTGGTTTTTAGGTGGTTTTTGAGTTTGAAAAAGATTAGTGGTTTTTGCATCATTTGGTTGATTTCTTGTGTTAAAGCTTGGATTTTGTTAGTACTTTTGTATTTAGAATCATCACAAGTGTTTAGTTTTTCATTTGGTAAGCTTGAATCATCTTGGTTGGGTTGTTTTTGGATTGAAAAGTGATGTTTGTGAAGTTTTCAAGCTAACGACTTGACCTACGGATAGCTTTTCTTGCTAGCGACTTGCTTTACATTTTGGTAGCGAGTTGTAGTTTGTGGAGGTAGCGATTTAGAGCTAGCAACTTGTCTATTAAGACAAGCCGACAAAAAGTACAGCTAGTGGATTCCCCACTACGAGTAGCGACTTGGTTTAAGTTAGCGACTTGTACTGTATATTGTTAGCGACTTGGTGTTAGCGAGTTGGTACCTAGCGAGTTGCTATTTAGCGACTTGATTATTTAGCGACTTAGTGCTTAGCGAATTGCTGCCAAAATTCTGTTAGCGACTTGGATTGTAGCGAGTTGTTATTTAACGACTTGGAACTTTAGCGACTTAGCACTTAGCGACTTGGTTCACAATTTTCCTAGCGACTTGAGTGATTTCCTTTAAATACGGTTTTCTCTTGATTCAGTAAAATCTCGTGAAAGAATCTATTTCCCGGTTTAATCATAGAGTTATAAATTCCCGTTTAACTTGTCATCATGTCTACCAACGTTCCTACAATCATCTCCACTGTTGCCGAGGATGTTCAAGCAGCTGGTTCAGATACTCGTCCACCCATGCTTGACAGAACTGACTATGACTCTTGGGCTCAACGAATCAGATTATACTGTCTTTGAAAAGAAAATGGGGTTAATATACTCAAATCCATTGATGAAGGACCTTACCGAGTTGAAACTACTAGAGATGTACTTGATACTGCTGAAGATGGAACTTTGATTTACGGAATGGACAGACCAAAGATGTATGATGAGCTTGACGATAAGGAGAAAAAGAGATTCGATGCAGATATCCGAGCTTCCAACATTATACTGCAAGGTCTACCAAAGGACATCTACAAGCTTATCAATCACAACACCGAGGCAAAAGCTGTATGGGATAATGCCAAAATGCTTCTTTCTGGTTCTGAGCTAACTATAGAAGACCAAGAATCACAGCTGTATGATGAATTTGAGCACTTCAAGATGAAACCAGATGAAAGTGTTTATGAGTACTATGTGAGATTTCATAAGCTGGTGAATGACATGAGGAACATCAGAATGACTATGCCTAACATTCAGCTGAACTCAAAGTTTGTAAACAACATGAATCCTGAATGGCACAAGTTTGTCACTTCTGTGAAGCTCACTAAAGAATTGAAGAATACAAACTATGAGCAACTCTATGCCTTCCTTCTTCAAAATGAGAGGCATGCCATGTTTGAAAAGAGGATTCTAGATCAGTTCAAAGCTCAGGGAGAAGCAAGTTCAACAAATGATTCAACCGCCTTCTACTCAAACATCAGAATCACAACCAAAGCCTCACAAGTCATACCCATGGGTAATGGTAATCACAAACTCATTCCTGACCCTATGTTCAAACAAGCTTATGCTGATGCACATGTGGGAAACTTCATTAATCAACTAGCTCTTCTGATTAGTCAAAACATGAATTCTCTCCCACAAACCAACAACAACCTCAGAACAGCATCTAACCCACATAATCAAGCAACTGTCAGAGATGGGAAGATTGTTGTGCAACCAGTTCAGGAAAGACAGTATGATCAGGGAAGAGGTGGAGCAGGTAGGGGTTATGTTGCAAATCAGAATCGGGGAAGAAATGGAAATCAAGGTCAAGCTAAGCCGATTAAATGCTATAACTGTGGTGGTGAGGGACACATTGCAAGGAACTGCACATCTCTAAAACGTCCACAAAATGCTGAGTACTTCAGGGATAAGATGCTGCTAGTACAACCTCAAGACAATGGAGCAGCTTTGGATGAATAGGAGTTACTATTTCTTACTGAAAGAAATGCCAAAACCTATGATGCTGATGTTGATGAACAACCGATTCAAGAGATAGGTCATAATCATCAGAATGCTTTTCAAGTGGCTGATTGTGACGCATACGATTCTGATGTGGATGATGGACCTACTCCACACACAATTTTTATGGCTAGCATTTCTCCAATGGTTTCTCCCAAGGTCTCTTCTTCACCACAAGCTGGCCCATCCAAAGACAAACTCATCTCAGAGGTATTAAAACTATACGATGATGCTGATGTGCAAAAGATGCATGACAAAGTACAATCAACTGAAACTATTGAATCAAATATTGAAAATATGGGTAATATCAATGTTGTCCCATATGATCAATATGTGAAACAAAGTGAAAGTGAAGTTGTACCAAGTGATGCATCTTCAGCAGTCAACAATGACTATGTTTTTGATGAATACACTGCATGTGCCCCTGATGATTCTGTTATCTCAGAACTGAATGCCTATAAAGAACGTGTTGCTATTTATGAACAACGTGCAAAATTTGAGTTGACCACTCGTGAGCAGGAAATGGATGACCAAGTGCGTACAATCATTAGAAAAAGTAATTTTAGAGAAGAAGTATTAAAACAAGAGTTAAATTCCTTGCAAGAAAAACTTTCTAAAACTGCTAAGCAAAAACAAGAACTTCAAGAAAATGTGAAAATGCTTAAGCAAGAATTTAATGCAAAGGAAACAAAACTCTTGAAAGATTTTTCTAATCTGAAAACTTTGAAAAACAAACTTGAAAACAAGTTGTACATACAAGGGAACACCATTCAGACTGCTCACTTAATCACTAAGCATAGAGTTCTAAGCGATAAGCATAGTGTTCCCATTATAGATAAACCCAACCCTGGGTACGGGAAGATTGCAAAAGCAGCTCAAAGTGTAATCTATGATGGAAATGAGATTCTTAAACCTAGACAAAAACCTAGTTGCTTTGAGTGCACAGAGGAAGATAAGAAATTAGATGAAATCACTAGGGAAAAGATGTACAAGAAACTAGATGATCCTAAATGTAAAGAGAAGAAAATAATTATCACACCTCATGACTACAAAAAGGAGAATTAGATCTCATTGAACATGTTTAAGCCTCAAACATTGTTGACTCCCGAACAAGTGTTCTGGAAAATGGACTTAGATAAGTAGAAAGCTGAAAATACTGTTGAAACAAACCCTCCCCTTAGGAAAATGCCTAAAGCAATTGTGTATCCTCCCAATACACCAATGAATCTAGTTCCTAGAACTATTGCTACTAGAAGAAAGACCTTAATCAGTCAATATGTTATTTTTCAACTATTTGTTGATTTTGAGAAAACTTGTAAGAAAAGGTTCACACCCACTGGGATAACTGAAGGGGAAAGGGGTTTTGAACAAATGAAAGAATGCTATTTAACTGAGGTCATGCCTTTCTTTAAACTGCTAAAAGATCATTTTGAAAGTCTTAAAAAGGGAATGAACTTAGACATTAAAGAAATGGAAAAGGAGTTTGATGCAATGATAGTTAAGGTTAGTGACTATGAGCGAGCACTAAAATATAATGAGATTGAGAGGAAGAACTTGCATACATTAAATGAGACTCTTATTACTGAATGTGTTGCTCAAGATATGTTTTTCACTGCTACAAATTGTTCTATTAATGCTTCCCAATTTCATGAACTTTCTGTTGCCCTGAAAGTCTCCCATGATCGTGTCATTGAACTTGAAAAAACTAATTCTGAACTAAATGAGAAAATTGAACTGGATGATCACGACAATTTGGTTAAACATTTTTCTAAACTAGAAGTTGAGGATTTTAATTTACAACTAAAATATCAACATCTTAAAAAAAATGTCAAAACTTCAAATATCAAGACATCTTCATATGCTCCAGAGTTTGATGCTGTTTTTCAAATTAACTAGCGTGATGAACAGATTCAAGCTCATTGCAACACGATCAGAAAGTTGAAAGCCCAAATCTCTCAATTAAAGTATCAAAAGAACAATATGACAGGCTCCCAAATTCCTCCTCCTTTAGATTCTCAGAATTCTTAAACGTTTCATCTTCAAAACTTAGTAAATGCATTACAAAAGGAAAACGAAAGTTTTCTAGAAGAAAATGAAAAGGTTAAACGTCATTTCAATGAGTTATTTGAATCAATAAAGGTCACTCGTAACAAAAATAACGAACAAATAGCTTCATTGCAAAAGGAAATTGAGAATCTGAAGAGTCAGGTAAAAGGGAAAATGCCAGTGACCAATGGGGAGAATGGTGTATCAAAGGTTCACTCTTGTAATAAATATGCTTTGTCTGTGAAATATGTTCCCCCTCATCTCAGGAATAACAAACTTGCTATTCAAACATATTTCTCATCCCTTAAGGATTGTCTAGAATGTCTACGTGAGATTGTTGAAGAGGATAAATTAGAGAAACCACTGGACAGTGCAATTGGGCATGCATGTTTATATGCCAAACGATCTCAAGAAATTCTAGAATGCTTAATCACAATATGCCCAAAGTCCTTAGGTGAGAGAGTTAATCCTTTGATTCCATGTTCGATGCCTAGTGCCAAGTATGATATTCATTCGATGCCTAATGTTTTGAATGTGAACCTTAGTGTACCTTTAAGTAGTTCAGATTCCAGATATGTCAATACTAAGAAAGAGAACTCTAGTGTGCCTTCTAGGAGTACAAATCCCAGCACTTCTAGAGTTAAGAAAGTGAACCTTGGTGTGCCTGCATGTAATTCAGATCCCAGAACATCTTAACAGGAGATGCAAAGAGTAGCAAAACCAACTAATGTTCCCATTCCCTCTACGTGAGGAAGAACTTTTATAAAGATAGGTTATTATTGGATACCTTTTGGCCATAAGAATAATCAGTTTTGCTCTCAAACTGCTAAGATTATGCCCACTAGAAAATGGATGCCCACTGGTAGAACTATTCCCTTAAGAAGTGAACATACTTTGAATAGGTCAAATACAGACACCAGCATTGCATCTATTCCCAATGATTCCATTGCTTCTACTTCTGATATGGATGTTTCTATCTCTGATGTGGGTAATCCAACCATTGTTACTAACCAAATGGAACCCATTCTTGCATGGGGATCCCAATTATCCAGTTATCCATTCTTGTCTGTGTTCAACTGCAGATCGTTCAAATCGTTCTGTGGTACCTTGACTCAGGCTGTTCCAAGCATATGACTGGCGACCGGTCGCAGCTCATGAACTTCGTGAGCAAATTCATCGGGACAGTTAGATTCGGGAATGATCATTTTGGTGCTATTATGGGTTATGCAGATTATGTTGTTGGAAAAAGTGTTATCTCCAGGGTTTACTATGTAGAAGGTCTTGGTCATAACCTGTTCTCTGTTGGTCAATTCTGCGATTATGATCTAGAAGTAGCCTTCAGAAAACACACCTGCTTCGTTAGAGAACTTGATGGTAAGGAGCTTTTAAGAGGTTCACGTGGGTCAAATCTATACACCATCTCTATCGAAGATATGATGAAGTCTTCTCCAATTTTCTTGCTGTCAAAGGCTTCTAAAACTAAGTCATGGTTATGGCATCGTCGTCTCAATCACCTGAACTTCGGCACCATCAATGATCTCTCCAGAAAGGACTTAGTTGTAGGTTTACCTAGACTCAAGTATGAAAAGGATCATCTTTGTTCAGCATGTCAATTGGGAAAAAGCAAGAAGTATGCCCATAAACCCAAACCTACTAACTCTGTCACAGAAGTTCTTCACACAATTCATATGGATTTATGTGGACCAATGAGAGTGCAGAATATCTTTGGGAAGAAATATGTGTTAGTTGTGGTTGATGATTACTCTAGATTCACCTGGATCAAGTTCTTAAGGACAAAGGATGAAACTCCTGATACCATCATCAAACTCATCAAACAGCTGCAGGTTCGACTTAACAAAACCGTCAGAATTATCCGGACAGACAAGGGAACTGAGTTTGTTAACAAACAACTTAGTGAATTTTATGAAAGCATTGGAATCAGCCATCAAAGAAGTGTTCCACAAACTCCTCAACAGAACGGTGTAGTTGAAAGACGAAATCGAACTCTTGTAGAAGCCGCTAGAACAATGCTGATTTACTCAAAGGTTCCAATGTTTCTCTGGGCTGAAGCTATTGCCACTGCATGCTACATACAAAATCGTTCCCTGATTCACACTGTTCATGGAAAAACTCCATATGAACTTTTCCACAACAGAAAACCTAATCTCTCTTTCCTTCGTGTGTTTGGTGCATTGTGTTATCCAACTAATGAGGGTCAAGACTTAGGCAAACTTAGAGCTAAAGCAGACATTGGAGTATTTGTAGGGTATGCACCAAACAAAAAGGGATACCGAATCTACAACAAAAGAACCCAAAATATCATGGAAACAATTCACGTTACGTTTGATGAGCTGACCGGTCAAATGGCTCTTGGACAATCCAGTTCAGGACCCGCACTTCAAAGCAGTCCCATTGGTTCATCCCTTGTACCTTATTCTTCTCCAGCAATTCCATATGTACCTCTATCTGAAGATGATTTAAAGAAATTGTTTGATCCTATGTTTGATGAACTTTATGAGCCAAGTACTAATGAGGTGTCGGTTTCTACAACAGAGGCTGCTCATATTCCTGAGAATGAAGTCAATCCATCAGTCTTAATATCATTAAGTCAAGAAGCGCCTGCTGCTGATCCTTCAGTCTTATCAACAAATCTTCATTCTTCAAATGTACATCATGGAACTATTTCTGGCATCAATGATGAAGTTAATCCCTTTGCTACTCCTGAAGATGCTCCATTTGAAAACATATTTGCTCCTAAATCATCATCAGAACCATCTTCTTCAGGAGACATCGACTCTGCTACCTCAGTCCCTCAACAACTGCCACATGAACACCTTAGAAAATGGACTCACGGTCATCCATTAGACAACATCATTGGAAATCCCTCTCGTCCTGTATCAACACGGAAACAACTTGCAACCGATGCCTTATGGTGTTTCTTCAACTCCGTACTCTCAAAGATCGAACCAAAGGATGTTAAAACTGCCATGAACGAAGACAGCTGGTTCAATGCTATGCAAGATGAAATTCATGAGTTTGATCGACTTGATGTATGGGAGTTAGTACCTGCTCCACAGTGTGCTATGATTATTGCTCTAAAATGGATCTTCAAAGTGAAACTTGATGAACATGGTGATGTGTTAAAGAACAAGGCTCGATTAGTTGCTAAAGGATACCATCAAGAGGAGGGTATTGACTTTGAAGAATCTTTTTCTCCAGTTGCTCGAATCGAGGTAATCAGAATATTTTTGGCTAATGCTGCTAGTAAGAACATGGTAGTCTATCAGATGGATGTAAAGACGGCATTTCTGAACGGAGATCTTAAAGAAGTCGTCTACGTCAGCCAACCGGAAGGATTTGTGAATCAAGAGCATCCTACTCACGTTTATCGTTTGAAGAAGGCTCTTTACGGTTTAAAGCAAGCTCCAAGGGCATGGTATGATACGCTATCAAAGTTCCTTCTATCTACCGGATTTAGCAAAGGAGCAGTTGATCCAACATTGTTCATCAGGAAGTCAGACAAACATTTAATTCATGTTCAAATTTATGTTGATGATATCATCTTTGCCTCGACTGACCCCAATGAGTGTGACCGTTTTTCAAATGAAATGAGTTCAAAATTTCAAATGTCAATGATGGGACAAATGTCATTTTTCTTGGGATTACGAATTTTACAAAGTCCTGGAGGCATTTTCATAAATCAATCTAAATATGCAACTGAGATCTTAAAGAAATTTGGATTTGATTCAAGTGACCCTGTTGACACTCCCATGATTGATCAAACCAAACTAGATGAGGACCACTCAGGGATCATGATTGACCAAACGAAATATCGTAGTATGATTGGATCCCTGATGTACCTCACTGCTAGTAGACCAGACATCTTGTTTGCTGTTTGCATGTGTGCTAGATACCAGGCTAAGCCTACTAAAAAACACCTTGAAGTGGTTAAACGGGTCTTTCGGTATCTCCAAGGAACCATCAATATGGGTCTTTGGTACCCGAAGAACACCGGTATGTCACTAACAGCCTATGCAGATGCTGATCATGCAGGGTGTCAAGATACTCGTCGAAGTACATCTGGAGGTGCTTAGTTTTTGGGTGATAAGCTTGTGAGCTGGTCTTCAAAGAAGCAAATGATTACTTCTATTTCCTTTACAGAGGCTGAATACATAGCCATGTCATCTTGTTGTGCTCAAATCTTATGGATGAGATCTCAATTATCTGACTATGGCTTTGAATTCAACAAAATACCTCTGTACTGTGATAATAAAAGTGCTATTGCTCTCTCATGCAACAACGTTCAACACTCAAGAGCAAAGCATATCGACATTCGACATCATTTCATCAGGGAACAAGTGGAAAAAGGTGTGGTGGAACTATATTTTGTGAGGTCTGAATACCAGTTAGCAGACATCTTCACCAAAGCTCTTCCAAAAGAACGTTTTGAGTTTATTCTTCCACGACTTGGCTTGAATAGCCTTCAACCAGAAACACTCAAACGTCTTCAGGAGGAAGACGAGGAGTAAAAGGTTTCCTTCATCTATCTCTTGTATATATCTATTCGAAAAACAAAATACAAAAATATAAAACTTTCAAAATCCAAAAAAATTTGTAAATTTCGAAAAGCCCTAAAAAAAATTTTGTCTTTTTGTCATGTTTTTCTCGATTCGATTATATCTACGGTCTTTGTTCTGTCATTCAAAGAATGACACGGGACTTTAGATATTGTTCGAATTTTTTTATTATTATTTAAAAAAATATATATATTTTTGGGAGAAAGAGAAACAATGGTTTATTGTCATTTCTGGCAGTAACCCGATTTTCAAAGAAAGAACAGAGCCATGCTTTACCATGTTTTCAAAATTCCATGCTCTGATTCTATAAATAATTATCTGCTTAAAACTAATTGCTTTATACAATAACTCGGACTCAAGTTTTGAATATCATCTGGACTTATTTGTCAAAATATCTATCTCTCAATCAACAACCTATGTCTTGATTGAGGGGGAGAATGATTTTAATTAATTCAAAATGCTTGTTGTCATACAATTGTTTTTATAAGATAATCATGCATGTTTAACCAATGGAGTTTAAAGTTTCAAAATCAGATCCTTATCAGTTAAAACGCTTTCATAATCAAGTCACAATTCTCCTTAAAAGCTTTCACAATCAATTTAAATCTACAGAGATCACAAATCTCAAATGTTTTGATAATTGTGATCGGGGGAGAATGTGTGATTTAAATTGAATTTAAACTGATAATTCGATAAATGGTTTCATAAGTGATTAGCATGTTTGCCTCCCCGTAAGTGACAAACGATTTCAAGAAATTCCATGCACACGTTGAGGGGGAGCATCTATCTTAAACCATAAATATTTGAAACGTGATCAATTTATCTCAATGTGCAGTCTTTTCCTAATATGTGCAAAACATTCTCATACATCAATGCACATATTGAGGGGGAGCAAACTTGTGAAAACCTCATCCTTCCCCAAAATGCTTTATCTACTTGATTCGATTAGGGAAGTGATGTTGATATTTTTTAGAAAATGGTAATCAAAGAAGTTAATTTTTTCTCTTGCCTCCGTGTGGAAAACTATTTCAAATACTTGATTCACATGTTGAGGGGGAGTTCTTCTTCTAAAAATATCAAAAACAATTCAGGTACAAAATGCTTTGATAATATATCACAAGTATCTGGATTGATTTTTAAATGGTTTTCAATTGGTTCCTATGGCAGATGAACAATACCAAATAGACCGACCAACTCTACTTTATGTACGGTGATATAAGGATGATAAGGTTAGGTATTGGTTCCCATGATCCGCCAGAACCGGAGGGATCTACCCAGGGACAATCCACTAGTTAGTGTAGAAGTCCTTAGGTATGATGATAAAAGGAGAAAAGTGAGATATGGGAAGAGTGCGGACTGAGACAAAGCAAGTACTGGAACAAACCCAACAAGGTTCTTGCTATGAAGTCTCGGTAAGCACTGAAGGGGTTGAAGAATTAAAAATAATTGAATAAGAAAAGGGTGAAAACAAATAGCCCTCCATATATTCAACCTTAGGGCAGAAACCGGGTTCAATTCATATGCTACTGATGGTAACATCGGTATTGAAGACAAGACGTCATGGACCCAGTGACGCACTACACTTCAACTTTCCAAACCACTCAAGTTCCTCTTAAAAGGACTTGTTTCATTCTCACGGGGAACCGACATTATCTATCGACTTTCTCGTAGAGAATGTTGTTATTGAAGAAGGAGACCCTCTCCCTAGTCTCCGACACAGGATCCAAATATGAACATATTGAGTCTAGAGCCACGAGATCATCAATAAATCTCATTAGGACACTTTCAATGAAGACTCTCTGTTTCACACAGTGTGGAAAGAGAGATTATATCTTGAGTCCTATGCATTATCCTTGTGGTATTGCCAGAACATCTGAGTGATGTGTTTACATATTTACAATGAAGATGGAAAGCCTTCTGGAGCCAACATCTAACAAGCTCCTGGTAGGTGGCATGTGAGATCTATCAAATAGATCAACCATGTGACAACTGAACAGAAACAATGGAGAGATTCAATCTTTTGAATCAATCCTGGTTCAGGTTATGGATTGACGGATACCTTTGAAAAACCGGTCTTTGTGCGTAAAAAATCTTTTCTTTAGCACATTGACCGTGTTCGAATATTTCAAATCAAAAGGTGTTTTATGATTGATAATTGATTTTCATTAAAACCTTCGTTGTATTGCAAAAACAATTTCTATTGAGCAATATACGATTGCTTTTCAAATCACTTTTCATCAATCAGTGGACTTAAATTCGCTGATTCACTCACTCCGTGTTGTCTTCTTTCCCAACGTTTGCAGGTGATCAGAATGGAGCGGTCAATCCATAGCCGCATGCTCACACTACACATTCATCTCAAAAGAAATCATGATAAGTGCATCAATGACTCTGATATTTTCACTCCATGCTTCTGCTACGCTGCTGCCAATATCATGAATCAACGAAAGCTTCCGTTACTCTGATGAGAAGATTTCATTATCCAGAATGTGAGCATGTCAGTCCGAAAGTCACAACATCACACAATACCAACACCACAATGGATGTCTCAGAGATTTTTGTTAGCTGATGATCTCAAAAGCTGGCATAAATTATTATCACGTGGATCAGTAAAAGACCTCCATTTGGATTAACCAAACATGCAATGAGTGGAATCAATGACTACGAGCTTCGGAGCAAAGTACTACATCAAGAATGCAAGAACAATTGTTAATGTAATATCTGTTTGTATTCAATGTAATTTTAGTATATGTTTGAGGTGACCTCCCTTAGGGGGAGATTGTTAGGAATTAGAAATTCCATGTATTGAATAGTCGGTCACCTCAGGTATATGTAATTGTTAGAAAGCTCGTAGTCGTAGTTATTTTAAGCTAAGAAGTATTTAGTTAAGTAACACCGTGGAGGACGGACGGGTCTTTACCCACTGTATGCCTGATCCACAGCCCGTTGTGTGGCATTTTATTGTAAGACTATAAATACTCTCTACCCTCCAAGGTAGAGAGTTGGAGCTCATAATAAGAATTTTTTTTCTCACTAAAGTTCCCTAAACCTGTAACTTTCTCTCTCTAGAATCCACTTATACGCCTACTTTGTGTTATAGTTTGATGTGTATGTGAAAACCAATATCCAACAGTCACATCATTCAATCTTAAACACATATGCTTCAAATTAGTGCATCGCCTATATAAAATCTTATTCAGACATTTTATAAAACACCTAGTGAGCAATTTTAATAAACATATTTTCGATGCATTTTTTTCTCAAATTTGTTTCATATGTGGTAGAAAACATGATTATATGAAGGCTGTTGATGGTCATTTGATGGTGGTGGTGCCGGTGGTGGTGCCGGCGGTGGTGGTTCTTGGTGATAATGACGATGGGCGGCGGTGGTTCATGGTGGTTGTAATGGTGCTGCTGGTGAAGTTCTTTGAAGATCGGCTTGTTTTGATCTATGTGTTTTTTTTTTTCTTTTTTTCACTTTTTGTTATGAAAATGATAATGGGTTACCATCTATTTGTTTGCAATGTTTCAAAATTTACCCCAAAGTTTGAGATGTTTACAGAATCTACCCTGAAACTTTTTTTTCTCACTTTTCTCTCTAATTACACTTTTCTCTAGAACTGAACTATATATATATATCACATATATATTATAAAGTAAAAGAATAGACAATACGTAATGTTAAAAAAATAAGTTAAGAAGTATTGACAAGAGAACTCAAGTTGATAAGATAATGTCAAGCGAAAGTCAAGAAAGTGGTGACGAAGAAAAATGTCAAGAAAACAATCAAGTGGTAGGTTTTGTAATTTATCCCATAATATTCAAATAGTTAATAATAAAACAAAATGTTTTATACGTAAAGGTAAGTTTGAATATATAATTCAAACAGTATACGTTATACAAATTAGATTGTACCTGTTAATACAAATAAGCCGTAAAAACGTTTATTTGTATTTTACGATCTTCTAATGTTTTGTCGATAACAAACGTAAAATCATGTTAACGAAACAAATAAAATACGTAAATGGTTTGAACTAATAGTTTCTAACATATTCACATTTTCACATAAAATACTAAAACAAGTATAAGTGATTTTATTATTTAGTAATACATATGTACAACAACTAGTGTTTACATATTTGGGTATAATATACACATAACTAGTATGTAGTATATTGAGTAATATAAATGGGTAGAAACTTAAGTATCACAACCCATTGGGCAAATACATTTGAATGTAGTTGGGTACAACCCAAAGCCCATGACCCATGGAGCTTGACCCATAACCCATTGCATGACATCATGCTTATATCATACATGGATAATATCCATAACCCATGGATCAACCCATACCCAAGTGACCAAGTGCATTGCACTCAAAGATACATTGTATCTAGCTAAAGATCCATGGTTCAACCCATGACCCATGACCCATAACCAAAATACCCATGGGTAAAAGGGAGCGTCCCACGGATCCCTAGCTTAACGCTAGACGGATCCCTTGTGGAAGGGATCCGTGGGATCCGGGGAATAGTATATTTTTTCTTCTATAAATAGTGAGCTATTTCTTCATTATTTCTAACCCCTTTCTAACACACTTTCTCCCTGAGTGTAAAACTCACTAACCTCATATCCAAGAGATCTATGTTTGTAGTTTTGTTTTGTGTGATCTTTTCGGTTCCTCTTAAAGGCAAGATCACCACCTTTGAAGTCGAGCAAGCTCAAGTCCATGAGTTGCCATGCTTCCTCATCATCAAGGCTATTGAAGTCTTCTTGTTGATGATTCCTTTCTTTCTTTAATGAAGTGTATTGTTGAAGTCATTAGTGAAAGATGTCTCAAGAGTCAAGACGAAGATATTAGTGAAGGGTATCTATCGTCTATATCATAAGCACTTGTGGTAGGTGCTTAGAAGTCAAGATTAGAAGCATTAGTGAAAGGTGCTTAGAAGTCAAGACTAGAAGCATTAGTGAAAGGTGCTTAGAAGTCAAGACACAAGACATTAGTGAAAGGTGTCTTGTAGATCTAGTCAAAGGCATTAGTGAAAGGTGGCTTAGATGTACATTCGATATGGTGTGTTTCGATATACAAGATAGACTAGTTTTAGATATAAGGATATTGATATCCTTGATGATGTTGTAAAGGAGTAGATCTCCTTTGGGATTAGTCGTTGGTGTAGTATGGTAGTAGTTCATGCATTGCAATGGAACCAGGTGCTTAGCCTAGTACCTAATAAAGGGTAGGCGATGTTGTGAAGGTGTAGTTCACCTTGGAGTAAAAGAACTAGGTACTTAGCCTAGTTCCTTATAAAGGGTAGGCGATGTTGTGTAGGTGTGGTTCACCTTGGAGTGAAAGAACTCGGTGGTTAGCCTAGCACCGCAAAAAGGGTAGGCGATGTTGTGAAGGGTTCTCCGCCATAAGGAGATTGGTGTAGTGTTTACGAACTCTCGAGTAGGTGACTCGGGGAGTGGAGTATGGCAAGGAAGGTGTCCTTGTAGCCGAACCACTATAAATACTCGCGTTGTCGTTTTGTGCTTCTTACTCTTATCTTTTCATTACTTACCTTTATATGGTTGTTTATCAACATCCAACACACACATCCAAATAGATTGAAATAAGTCGATCTAAATAGATTAAAAGGAAGTCTTAATTGGCAAAACTATTCAACCTCCCCTTCTAGTTTTCCACAATTGGTATCAGAGCTTCATTACCAAGTTTCTTGAAGTATATTGTACTTTAAAAACTTGATACGATCCATGGTTAATTGAAAACTACAAAAAAGGTTTTTCATAAAAACAAACACCATGTCTTTTAAAACTATATGTTTGGATGTTGATTTGATAACAACATTTTTTTTTAATTGTTTCATTTAATTGCACTAATCTTCTGTGTCATATTGATTAGTCAAAGCTCATACCCACCAACTTATAGGAATTGCTTGGTAACAAGAATACCTTCCTTAAGAGGGTATCTTAAATGCAAAGGAGCGGGAATCGTCTAAGTGACATCTATTGTGTCATTTGTAAAGACATTCCTAAGTGCGCTAGAGGTATGAATTTCTTTTTATTTTGATTGATAATTAAGTATGCCTATTTAGGTATTTATATGATTATCTTTTGTGCATATACATGTTTTACATGAAGCTTCATTAGGAAGCCTTTTTTTTCACACATACGTGTTATATTTCTAGTCTAAAGTCTCGGTATATAAAAGTTTTGTTTTATTTCTTTTAATCCAATAATAAAACAAAACACGTCTCTCAAAAATTCCTCTTTTCCTATAAATACTCCCACCGTCAATCACTCTATCATCAATTTTTCAAATCTTCCAATTTCAAAAATTTCTCTCATTCAAAACTTCATCTTCATCTCCATTTTCGTCTCAACCGAAACCAAGAAGGATCATCTTCAACATGGTTTACATCGCCCTCGTGCTCATAGCCTTAACACTCATCGCACTTGTGTTCCCTTTGATGAAGTTCACATACGGAGACATTTACTTTGTGTTGTTAATCTACATTGGGGTTATATACCTAGTCCTTTGTATCATTCTTAGTATTGAAATGAAATATTACTAATAGTCTAGTTATCTAGGTTATTATGTGTTTATCATTTTTTTTTGTTATGTCTTTCTTTCGTGATACATTAGAAGTCATGTATGCATGTTAAAAGAAAATGTAGTTTAAAACACATATCTTGGTATAAAAACTATGAGATCCAAAAACCTATGCTTTTCATCAAATCTGTTTATGTGATTACAGATATACGGATCCCGGAAGTTATACTAGCCGGATCCCTTTGGTAAAGGAACCGTGGGATCCGTCCTACTAGAGAACAGTTTTTCATGCAAATTAAAAACCACTTTTCTTCTAAAAGTAATACTCCACTAAGTATGTCAAAATCATAAGTGAGTTAAGTGTCTCTCTTGTTAAAAACCGTTGTTAATAAAAATCTAATAAAAATGTTAGATAATGATAGGTTGACCCAAACATTACTCTTATTAACTGATCATTTCTATAGGTTCAACTATGACGCATGAATATGAGTTTGATTTTTTAGTCACTAGCGTCTACACTCCGAACATCTCCCTTGAACCCAACACACCTGGCAACCATGTCCGTGGGTTCAATAATCTCGAAAACCGTCACTTCCATGAAGGACGTATTGTAGACACCTCTCTACAATTCGAAGAAGGTATCAATACCTCCTTCCGAGCCATCAGACTAGAATGTCTTCTTGAAACCAACAAGAAGATATGTCCAAGGTTCATAATGGAATTCTTCCGTCAAGTTGAACTCGTTTGTAACGAGGATCGCTCTCTATCTCTTTGGTTTTATATCAAAAACCAAAAGTTTACTTTAACCCTTGGGAATTTTGCTCACATCCTCCGGATTCCAAATCATGGAAAATGTGCCTTCACCAAAGGTTGGTCTCTTGATTCTCTCTTCAACTTTCGTGAAGAAAATAGTCCATATTGTTCACACATACCCTCCCCGGAAGATTTAAATCGCATGATATGCAATCCTCGACCATATTACTCCGATCCAAACATTATCTTCACACGGGACATACGAGAATAGTACAAGCCTCTTGCACTCATCCTACGTGAGAATGTTTGGAGTCTTAGGGGAAATTGAGAAATCCTTCCCGCTTGTTGTGCTCACATGTTGTACTGTTTGCTAACACAAAAACCATACAATCTCGCATACTCCTTTGCAAGGCGAATTGCAAATCTTCAATGCTCCAAGAATAAACTCATCCCTTATGGAATGTTCTTGACGCGCCTCTATCACAATGTTATGCACTTCCATCCTTAATTTCAAAGTCCGTTCTACGTACTTGTGAACAAGATGATGGAACCGCTAAACATATCTCTCATGAAGACTTTCTTCATTCTTGATTCCACCAACACTCATCAATCACGTAATGATCCTCCTAGCGAAAACACTCAAGGAACGTAGTAGTATTTCAAATAGGATCAATCCTCTTGTACTCGTTCTTTATCAATGTAATCCTATTTCCTTCATGAAATAAAACATCTTACATTTGATATCTTAGTGTTAGAACCCTTTTAAAATAACCTTGGAATATATTGCATTGTCAAGATCATTGCATACCTTTAGTAAAGGTTCTGCTGAGCAGATGGACGGATCCCAATGTTTGTACTAGATGGATCCCTACACTTAGGGAACCGTGGGATCCAGGAAACAGGAAATTCAATTGCAAGCATTGTATTTCAAACATGTCCTTAGAACACATCACACTAAGCTAAACATAGTGTCTTAAGGTAAATTAAATCTTTATCAAAGATAGGTAGATCCTTCCTACTCACACATAACTCACCTAGATCACACTCTAAGACGCTTGTAGATCTATCATTTCATTTTTAATCCATTAATCTTCCGCTCTTATACTCACACTTCATTTTTCACTTGATCCCTCACATTTAGCTTTAGAAATCTTTCGATTATGGCAAAATTGATCATAAATCATCCTTACCTCAAAATTGATCAAAGTTGATCAAACTCTAGTTTTCCCATCTCAAAGCTTCTAGGATATTTTCCAAAAGTACCCCTTCATTTAAGACACCTAGGAGGAGTGAAACACTCAAGATGATATAGATCTTAGATCTTAGAAACACCATTTCCACTCTTTCATAGCTGCTAAGAGTCGGATCCCTAGGATTAGCCTAGACGGATCCCTCTGAGGAGGGAACCATGGGATCCGGATGACAGTTTATGTCAAACCTTGCTTAAACAATCATTTCAACTCATCTTTTTAACTCAAACACTCCATCTCATATTAAATGAGTTCCTAGATCAGTACAAACTCTAAAGTTGACTCTTGTGCATGTTAATCATCACATTCCAATGAATCTTAGTAGCTTAAGGCTTAAATGCACTTGCCAAATTTCTTGCTTTATAAACCACATTGTTAGGACTTCCATAGTCATCACCTTCATCCCAACTTTCAGCACTTTAGAAATCCTTACAAACCTCTTGAAATTCTCATCATGAGGAAAACTCCAAGTAGTAACTTATCCAATAAATAACCACCCAAGAAAAAGGCTCGTGTTATACACCAAATCTCCTCAACCGAATCATCTCCGGTCAAGCCAACAAATGATAGGATCTTTCCTCAACCAATCAAACCAATTCCTAAAAGGATAGTAACCACAAAACTACCTATGCCAAACACCACCATACCTCCTAGGCCAAACAATATCATCTCCACTAAACCATCACCATTGGTTCCTAGAGCTATCTCTTTTACATCCCCACTATCATCACCACACCTCTACAATTTAGAGGACTTGCCTCCTATCCGCCACCGCCGACAACATTCTCCTCATTAGGAGGAATAATGGTACAAAATCAAGGTGTTGAGTCAACATTTGCTCCGGCTTCCTTTTCGCCGTTTCAATCATATAATCCCATTTGGAGCATAAGAAATCATCAAAGTCAACCACCCGACCATGTGGAAGTTGACACTTCTCTACCACCACCATCATTCTTGGTCGAGCCATTCTCAAATGCGCCACCACCAATCCCTCCATCGTTTGAAGCTCCACAAGCCACTTCACTTGATCCTTCGCATCAAGCCATTTCATTTCTTCCACCACCACTACCTAGCCATGACAAAGATTGCTATCATTGTCAACATGTTGAAAGTTTGATACATGAAGTACGAGAAGACCAACGTTTCATGTTCTATCATCTCCTCGAACGTTTCGGCAAGATTAAACCTAAACGAAACTTGAGCTAGAAGATTTTAGTGGTGTCCTAGCATCAAGCGATAGCTGGTTTAGAAATTCCTAGTCATGTATTTTCTTATTTTTTAGAGTCATGTATATCATAACTCTAGTTTTATTAAATGAAATTACATGCTACTTGTTATATTTCTGAGCATATGATTACATTGTATTCATATCTCATTTTTGTGATGACATTACTTGTTATATCACCTTTTCTGAAATTAATCATCAGCTAATACGGATCCCTCATAATTGCCTAGACGGATCCCTACTAGGAGGGAACCGTGGGATCCGTGTGACAGCAAACTATTTTCTACTAACTTGGACCACATTTGCAGGATATTGTGAATTATACTTGTTATCTAACCTTTGTTTTGTAGTTATTCAATTTACACATGAAGACTTTAACATCCTAAAGCTAGGGGGAGCTTTATGTCAAAGCAATACATTGCAAATTACTTGCAATATTAGGTCTACATTTCGTGACATCCACTTGCAAAATTGCAATCATCAAGGGGGATCACATTCGTCACTTAGACGAAATCTTTTGCAAACTTACTTGGAAACAAACTAGATTAGTGTCACTTTCTTGACGCCCTTACATACGGATGGACTCGTCAAGGGGGAGTAAAGACGAGATCCTTTCCCGTTACTTGCTCTTTGTTTTCTTTTTATTTCTTTCGCATATTTTTCTTAAAAACAATGTGTTGCTTTCTTTCAAAACTCTTTTTGTTTCGACAAAAAGGGGAGAAGAAAGCAAAACTAGAAATTCAAACTTTTACGAATTTTAGATATTCCTGAAAATAATTTTATGTTTTGTCATCAACAAAAAGGGGGAGATTGTTAATACAAATAAGCCGTAAAAACATTTATTTATATATTACGATCTTCTAATATTTTGTCGATAACAAACGTAAAATCATGTTAACAAAAAAAATAAAATACGTAAATGGTTTGAACTAATAGTTTCTAACATATACACATTTTCACATAAAACACAAAAACAAGTATAAGTGATTTTATGATTTAGTAATACATATGTACAACAACTAGTGTTTACATATTTGGGTATAATATACACATAACTAGTATGTAGTATATTGGGTAATATAAATGGGTAGAAACTTAAGTATCACAACCCATTAGGCAAATACATTTGAATGTAGTTGGGTACAACCCAAAGCCCATAACCCATGGAGCTTGACCCATAACCCATTGCACGACATCATGCTTATATCATACATGGATAATATCTATAACCCATGGATCAACCCATACCCAATTGACCAAGTGCATTGCACTCAAAGATACATTGTATCTAGCTAAAGATCCATGGTTCAACCCATGACCCATGACCCATAACCAAAATACCCATGGGTAAAAGGAAGCGTCCCACGGATCCCTAGCTTAACGCTAGACGGATCCCTTGTGGAAGGGATCCGTGGGATCCGGGGAACAATAGATTTTTTCTTCTATAAATAGTGACCTATTTCTTCATTATTTCTAACCCGTTTCTAACACACTTTCTACCTGAGTGTAAAACTCACTAACCTCATATCCAAGAGATCTATGTTTGTAGTTTTGTTTTTGTGTGATCTTTTAGGTTCCTCTTAAAGGCAAGATCACCACCTTTGAAGTCGAGCAAGATCAAGTCCATGAGTTGCCATGCTTCCTCATCATCAAGGCTACTGAAGTCTTCTTGTTGATGATTCCTTTCTTTCTTCAAAGAAGTGTAGTGTTGAAGACATTAGTGAAAGATGTCTCAAGAGTCAAGACGAAGATATTAGTTAAGGGTATCTATCGTCTGTATCATAAGCACTTGTGGTAGGTGCTTAGAAGTCAAGATTAGAAGAATTAGTGAAAGGTGCTTAGAAGTCAAAACTAGAAGCATTAGTGAAAGGTGCTTAGAAGTCAAGACACAAGAAATTAGTGAAAGGTGTCTTGTAGATCTAGACAAAGGCATTAGTGAAAGGTGCCTTAGATGTACATTCGATATGGTGTGTTTTGATGTACAAGATAGATTAGTTTTAGATTCAAGGATATTGATATCCTTGATGATGTCGTAAAGGAGTAGATCTCCTTTGGGATTAGTCATTGGTGTAGTGTGGTAGTAGTTCCTCCATTGCAATGGAACTAGTTGCTTAGCCTAGTACCTAATAAAGGGTAGGTGACGTTGTGAAGGTGTAGTTCACCTTGGAGTGAAAGAACTAGGTACTTAGCGTAGTACCTTATAAAGGGTAGGCGACGTTGTGTAGGTGTGGTTCACCTTGGAGTGAAAGAACTCGGTGGTTAACCTAGCACCGGAAAAAAGGTAGGCGACGTTGTGAAGGCTTCTCCGCCATAAGGAGATTGGTGTTGTGTTTACGAACTCTCGAGTAGGTGACTCGGGGAGTGGAGTAGGGTACGGAAGGTGTCCTTGTAGCCGAACCACTATAAATACACGCGTTGTGGTTTTGTTCTTCTTACTCTTATATTTTCATTACTTACCTTTATATGCTTGTTTATCAATATCCAACACATACATCTAAATAGGTTGACATAAGACGATCTGAATAGATTAAAAGGAAGTCTTAATTGGAAAAATATTCAACCCCCCATTCTAGTTTTCCATAGTACCATTCGTCACTTGACGAGTTCATAATATAAGAGTTTTCGTAATAGAGTAAGAATAGAAATTTAATAAAATTTCGTCATGACCCGTTCCTTTATAGAATAATACCAAGTTGAAAGAATTTAAATAAAAATCAATTTTTCCAAATCAATACAAGTCCATTAGTCCAATGCCCTTAGTGTGGTATCTCAAATGGGTTGCGACGGCAGACGACAAACACACATCTTTAGGTGATTTTTCTCTTGTACCCGAGACAAGAAAACACCCTGTGGGCTATTGTTGGTTCACCGAGCACAAACAAAAACCACCTTGGGTCGTTTTCTTTTATAACCGAGAACACCAAACACCCTCTTGGGTGAGTCTCTTTTGGTCCGACAACAAACAAACCCAACCGCACCCTCTTGGGTGATTTGCGGTTTCTAGTCGAGACCCATGAGCCATAAATCCATGTAAGCATAATAAGCTTAAAAAAATAATAAAAAAATAATTGAGAGAAAGAGAGATATGATAAGGTCTGATCTATCTTCTATTATTAAAAGGGAGGAAGAGAGGCGGTGAGTGAGTAGGATAATGTTTGAGATTTTTATTTTATTATTACCTCGTGTATTTCGTGTCCCGTTGAGGTAGAATACAAACACGGGTAATTGTAAAGAATATAATTCTGGAAGTGTTTTTATAATAGTTGTATAAAAACAAAGTTATCGATTAAGAAAATTAACTATCGGGCATAGGCCACTATTAATGGAATGTCGGTACACGCTGCGTGTTGTTTTTCGTTGAACATGAGACAACTACTCGTTAAATAATCAAATGTGAATGTAAAAGTCCAAAGAATAATAATCCGAATCAGAGTGAATTAATTAACTTGGAAAAATTACCGGTTAACTATCGGTGACAGTTATGTATGAACCAAGTTTAAGGTTCATGCATTGAATTCTTGTAATATAGGATTTGTAATATAAACTAAATAAAGTTAAGTTTTCGTGCTTTAAAGACTTGTACACTTGCTTTAAAGTATTGTACTTTGAGGTTTATGATTTAATTATATAAAATCATAATTATAATAAATTAGGGTTTCGTGAAAACTCTAATAAATTGCAAACGTTTTTCCTGAACGTTAAGTAATCGTATGTTAGCGAAATAATGTATCGTGGTAAGGATGTTTATTTGAAATAAACATAAGGCAATGTTGGTGTCAGTGAGCATTACCTGAATAAACATAAGGCAATGTTGGTGTCAGTGAGCATGTTTATTGGGAATGTAAGTTACGTCACATTACTTGGTTGTTGTGATCAGATAAACTGATAACGTTTAATCTAAAAAAAATAGACGTAGAAAATGGATAAATATTCTCTCATTAGAATATTATATTAATTTAAGACAATGTGAAATTTACCGGTGGTTACACAGGGCCGGTTCTGAGCCTTTTGTCGCCCTGGGCGAGGTTATAGCAAAATGCCCCTAATAAACAATCTTTGAAAGATTTAGTTACAAACAAAAGCCGCATATTAGCGTCTAAAATCAATGAATTAAGTAGTCAACAAGTAAAGTCAGGTTAGAGAGCTAGGTGTAGTGGTGCCTTATAAATTTTATAAGGCACGCTACCTCCACATATACCTTATAACACTACAATAACATAAACACCTTCTTAGTAAAATTTCTATAAGAGACCATCAATATTACACCACTCACTTAAAAAAAAAGGCAAATAACTCAAGTGACAAGTACGCCTATGTGCCCTATAACATGGCTGTGGCACCAAGAGGGTACAGTTTAGCAACATAATATGGCAAAAAAGCTCTATACCATATTATCAAATACTACAATGTGCTCTCTTATAAGTAAACGAATATTAACTACAATTTTTCTATGAAAACCTGTTGTTTAACATCATGATTTTAACTATAGCATTGGTTTCAACAAAAAAAATAGAAGGGTTGGATCCGTTAGAAAACCCTTCCCCTTTCAACGCAAAGGTCAAG
This sequence comes from Chrysanthemum seticuspe, assembly GCA_019973895.1. NCBI lineage: Eukaryota > Viridiplantae > Streptophyta > Magnoliopsida > Asterales > Asteraceae > Chrysanthemum > Chrysanthemum seticuspe. Next base: position 7,459,873 of record BPTQ01000003.1, on the reverse strand, counting down.
AGTGCGATCCTCATCTTGTACAAAAAGGCAGAAGGTCCTTTAGTAACAGCCTCTCTTCCTTCAAGTAGGGGCACGGTTGTCTAAATCTCATCTTCTTTATTACCTCGTGGAAGACGGGATTAGATAACGTTATTTGGTTCCAATATAAATATAACAAATTTATAAAATATACATATTGGAAAAACATTTTGATAAATTGAAAATTGCATAAGTAGATATATTTTTTTTTGAGTTCTAAACTCTATTAATAGATATAAGTATATTAATAAAAATGAAATTTAAGTTTAATATATACGAGGAACACATTTTGAGGAAGAAAAAGAAAATGCTATTTAAAAAATTGGAAAAGAAAAAGAAACGTGTAGAGCTATTGTAAAGCCATTGTACAATAAAATCAAAATATTAAAACAAAAATGTAAAGCCATTAAACATTTGGGTTAGAATTGAAAATTATACAAATGCATCATCTTCTTCACCTGCTCCTTTGCGGCTCCTCTGTTTTTATTTTCTTTCTTTCTAATCTCCGAAAGTTAGGTTGCTTCACTTTTATTATGTTAAAATCAAGTAATAAAGTTTTAGAGTACATTCACATCAACATTTACGTTAAAAACACGAAGTAAATCTGCCTTCTGCTCAAATTTGGCCCGGCACAAAACCAACGAGTACAATACCCGTGCGTTGCCCGGGAAGACTGATATAATAATGTATACATATCTACATAAAAGTGTCGCTCGAGTATTGCGTTCATTATTTAACTAAAGCAACGTGTTATGGATTTGATGAAATGAGAGACACAACTTGCTTTATTTAGTGCAATGATATGTCACTTACATTTATGTTAAAAATAACATATTTTGAGACTAACGTATACCTATAAATGCAATACTAACTTTTATCAAAATTATATATTTGTTAATGTTACTATGTGGATACATATGTGAAAGACTTTAACAAAGCTACACATAAAGACGATCAAAAAAACAACTACCATTTAAATAAAATAAAAAAGCCTTACTCTGATGTTCATGACTTCACACAACAGCCTTTTTTAGTTGATACTAATTCAAAGCAATATACCATGTATTATCTCTAAACTTGTTTTGATTTATGTAATGTACTTCTATATTTTTTGGATTGAGTGAGTAAGTATTTAAATTCAAACCAACCAAATATCTGAATTTTATACTTATTAGATTATCACTGTCAAGATCATCCCAAAATTTCATCGGATAGTTAAAAAATTAGCTAGAACATCACTCACCATCAACAATATATACAAATATATATTTTTAACTGTAGTTAATTTAAATAGTCAGTCTTTGTGGTCTAATAAATATGCAGACATTGCAGGATCAATGAATTAAGGAATACAAAAAGCACCTCCAATCTCGAACAGCAAAAGCCCTTAGTGGATAACTAATAACGAAATCTTATGAAAGAGCACAATCATATTTCTTTTAAAATAGTTGAGTTAACATGAAGATAACCGGCTATAATACAAGTAGTACAATACCCGTACGTTGCTCATGTTTAACGATTAAATAATTTACAAACAATATTGGCCATTAATAAAACCGCGTCCGCTTTTGTTTCCTACATATATATAAGAAATAGCAAATTCATAAGATCCATATCAAGTTACATTCGATTAAGGAGTAAGAAATCCATAAATTATTTGCCAATTTTGTGTTTCCATCTGGAGTATGATTAAGAGTTCAAATCGTATCATTGATTCATTTCCATGTCACAAAGTTTGGTTCCCTTTTCCTTTTCTCACATGCGTGATTCACCTCATCACGCAACAACAAACAGGTATCCAAATTCACATTAAGGTCGTGTTACTGCTAAAGGAATAAAAGAACATTAGGGTTATAAAAACAAGTTTCAGTATTCGTATTCAAGTATATGTGATGTTCACAAGCGTTTTTTTCGACAATTAAGTGTTAAATGGTTTAACATGAAGTCTCTTCAAAAGTTAGTGTATGAAAATGTTTATTATGTTTATTCCTTTATAGTTCGATTTATCGTTAGTGAAAATAGACCATATCGTATATAAGTTTATTATTTCCCGGGTTATGAAGTATTATATAAAGGTTACACGTTATACCCTCATAATTCCAAGTACTTACGGTTTATACCCTTAACCTTCATGAAATGATAATTTATACCCTTTGACTTTCATAAAAAGAAAATGTATAACTTTCAACTTTCATAAAATGACAACTCTTACCCTTCAGCTTTGGTAAAATGACAACTTTTACCCTTTAACTTTGGTAAAATGACAATTTTATACCCTTTAGTTTCAAAAGTGATACTTTAGACCCTTATGTCTCAAGTTTGTTATAATTTTAATCCTTGTTCCAAAGATATTTCAATTTTGAAATTTTAAGTCCTTGAAGCTTTAAGTCGTTTACAAAATTAGTCCCTATTTCGTTTTTAATACGTTTTAGATTTAGAAAGAGGCGAGGCTTTCTACGAATTGTAAATATAAGTTAATAAAGGTTTGAGAACAAGTTTATAACACCTTATTAGCTTATGTTTTAGCTTATTTTTGAAAAGTGCATAAGAGGGGTAACTTTGAAAAAGTTCGAGAGACACCCTTTTCCCAACCAAATAAAAGTGAGTCAATAGGAGTTTTTAAAGTCGTTATTGCTGTTTTAACAACTTAGCTTTGGGCTTTTTAAAATGGCGTAAACCTTTCATTTTATGGACCTTTTATTAAGGAGAAATAATTTTGTGAAAAGGGTGGTTTGGGTTGGTCGCGGCAAAAGAAGAAGAAAAGGAAAAGTGAATTTTTAACCCTTAAAACTCTACGTCTTACTCTTTTGACCTTGTGACAAGTTAATTAGCTTGTGAAAAGTCTTTTCCCAGAAGCTTATAGCTTATAAATATTATATTCTGAAAAGTGCACAAAATGATATAGTTGAAAATTTTTGTGTGGCACCATGTTCACGACTATTTAATAGCGAGGCCATGAGAGTTTTAAAGAACGTTCTTGGTGTTTTAGAAACTTGGATATGCCCTATGCAAGATGGCATAAATCATTTATTTTATAAGCTTGTGGTTCAGGAGAAATAATATGAAAAAATGGTCCCTTGGTGTGTCGCGACAAATGAAGAAGAAAAGAACAACAAGTTTTTATTTTAAGAAAAACTTATGGACTTGTTCTAGAAACCTTGTAACATGATCTTTTAGTTTATTAATAGTTATTTCTGAGTTTCTTACAGTTTATAACTTAATGAATAATTATAACATGAAATAAAGGGGCATTTGGGTTTGTGACTCGCGACAAGGAAAATGACCTAAATATAGACGAGGCATGCAAAGTTTTTGACCAGGTTTTTGGGGAATTATGTAGTTACCTAGGTTTTCATTAAAAGTACTTAAGGTCTGTTCTTATAGACCATGCTTCATGACATAAAAACAGGCTCAAAAAAGGGTGTTTGGCTGGTTTTGGCATTAAGGCAGAAAAGCAGAAACATGTTCAAACTTAATAAAAACTTATAGGTCATTTTTGTATCATGTTAAATGTTTATTAGCTTGTTTACAGGACCTATAAAGTAGTTTAATGTTTAACAAAATCATACTACAAGAGAGGGTATTTGTTTTGCTCTCTAATTACAGAAAGAAGAAGAAAAGTAGTTTTTGACCTTGGTTCCACATGACACATTATCTATAACCATATATAAGTGTTATTGAATGTGTAAAAAGGTTAAGAAAAAGGTTGGAGTACTTACTAACCTTAGAACACAATTTAGCATAAAATTCAACCAATGCAACTTTTATATGAACCAACGCTCTTTCCCTCCTCCTATACTTTATTATTCCATTCCTTAGCTTCTATTAATGGCTCTAGATCACAATGTATATGATTATGTATGGTTTTGTATGATTCGAATGGTGATGAGAGAAAATGGACAATGTGTGTCGATTTATACAGATGTAAGAATTGAGGCTTCAAGAAGGTTGTAGTCACCATGTTATGGGAGAATGAGACATGGCGAGGTGGTGATTTAAGTTTGTAAGGTGGCATGTGATGAGGATGATGGTGGCGTATGGTGGCTGAATTCTAGCCACGGGTTTTACCCACAATCTTTGACCATGGTAGACTTTCAAGGGACAAGGTGAGGTAGCCTCATGAGGTGGCTAATCTTGAGCCTTGTGAGACTTTAGTGGCTTAGAGATCAATTAGGGATCATTTGGTTTAAGTATGGTTCGATTTGGACAAGGAACAAGAACTAAGGCACGTTTTGGCTTAGGGAGGTTATACCTTAGCTAGATGTTGTTGTACATGAGGTTACAAAGTGTAAGAAACTTGGTTAGGGTTTTAGTTAGGTCTTGCCAAGTCTGTTTAGGTTTAGTGTAGTAAACATATAGTTTAAGTTAATAAAAGTATAGTTTTAGGTTTTGTGCGTTACTTACTAGTACCTTGAGCATTAGGGTGTTGTACTTAGTTTCATAAAATATGTGAAAATCTTATTGTAAGACTTGTGTATTATGGACATGTATAGTGTGCTTTAAAGTGAGTACACTAAGGTTTATAATGGGTTTTATATTGGAAGTTTGTTTTCATGCATAAGAGACTTGTACATTTGTTTTAAGAACTTGTACACTTATATTTTATAAAATCATAATTTTGTGAGTTTAGGGCTTATACCGGGAAATATCATAAAATTAGGGTTTCATGCTTTAAATACTTGTACATTAGCTTTGGAGTATTGTACTTTAGGGTTAATGGTTTAGTCACTCAAAACCATCATTATCATAATTTAGGGTTTTGTGAAAACTCAAATAGATAGAAAACGTTTAGCTTGCATGTTTAGAAACTTACGGTAATGAATTAAGGTAAAGTGGCAAATAAAAGTTGAAAACTTTTGATACTCTACATATAAGTATGTTTATGTGAAATAAATATAAGGTCGTCGGTGTCGGTCCGCGTGTGAGCACGTTCATTGAAAACGTGAGTTACGTCACATGTTGTGGTCAAATAAGTTGAATTTGTAAGAACAACTATACGTAGAAAATGGATAAGTATTCGTTATATAAAGCAAGGTGAAATTACCAGTTGTTACAGTCTCCCCCCCCCCTTTAATGGAATCTCGTCCCGAGATTCAGTCAATGTTGGGGAAAAAGGTGTGGATACTTCTTACGGAATTGATCTTCCCGCTCCCAGGTGAATTATGGTCCTCTCTTAGAATTCCACCTGACCTTAATGATGGGGATACGACTTCGTTTTATTTGCTTAACGTCGCTTTCCATAATTTCCATGGGCTATTCCACAAAGTGAATTTTGTCATCGAGATAACAATTGTTTTATCCGACAAACACTTCTTCAAATTAGATATGTGAAAGGTTGGGTGTATGTTACTGAGCTCTATAGGAAGCTTAAGTTTGTAGGCTACCGGCTGAATTTCTCAAGAATTTTGAATGTCCCAATGTATCTGGGATTCAGCTTTCCCAGATTTCCAAATCTAACAACACTTTTCCATGGTGAAACCTTCAACATAACTTTGTCTCCAACTTTGAATTCCATGGCCTTTAGCCTTGTATATGCGTAGCTCTTTTGCCTATCTCGGGCAACTTGTAACCGTTGCTGAATTTTCACTATTTTAACAGTGGTTTCTCAAATGATCTTTGGTCCGGTGAGTTGAGCTTTTCCAACCTCAGCCCAGCAAATGGGCGATCGGCACTTTTGTCCATAAAGTGCTTCGAATGGTGCGGCCTTGATGCTGGCAAGGTAACTATTGTTGTAAGGCAAATGTCTATCCCATCCTTTTCCAAAGTCTATTACACATGACCTAAGTATATCTTCCAACGTTTGGATGGTTCTTTTTATTTGTCCGTCAGTCTGAGGGTGATAGGCAATACTCATATCTAGCTGAGTACCCAACGCCTTTTGGATCGATTGCCAAAATCGAGACGTGAAACGACGATCACGATCCGAAATAATGGAAATTGGTACTCCATATCGTGATACTATCTCCTTCAGATACAACCATGTGAGACTTTCCATTTCATTAGTCTCCTTGATTGGCAAAAAGTGTGCTGATTTCGTAAGACGATCAACGATGACCCAAATTGTGTGATACCCACTTGACGTCTTAGGCAACTTAGTGATGAAATCCATTGTTCTTCTCTCCTATTTCCATACAGGAATCTTTAGTTGAATCAGCAAGCCAGATGGATTTTGATGTTCTCCCTTCACTCGTGAACACGTCAAACATTTACTAACATACTCGGGAATGTCAGCTTTCATGTTCGGCCACCAATGAAGCTTCTTGAGATCCTGATACATCTTTTCAGAACCTGGGTGAATGGAGTATTTTGACTGGTGTGACTCATGCATAATCACATTTCGCAAATCACCAAAGTCTGGTACCCAACGTCTATTCTTCATGCAACGAGTTCCATCATAACAACTTTCAAACACCTTGTCCGTACCTCTTAATTTCTCGGCCTGAATGTTCTCTTCTTTCATCGCTTCAGACTATGCTTTGAGAATTTGAGACGGCAGATTCAAATTAATGGTCATAACTAAAACTCTGACTCGTAGAGGTTTAATCCGTACTTTCCTGCTCAAAGCATCTACTACAAAACTTGCTTTTCCAAGATGGTAACGAATTTCACAATCGTACTCACTTAAAAATTCCAACCATCGTCGTTGCCTCATGTTCAATTCCTTCTGATCAAGAATGTGCTCAAGGCTCTTGTGATCAGTGAACATGATACATTTTGTTCCGTACACGTAATGTATCCAGATTTTAAGAGCAAATACTACTGCTCCTAGTTCTAGATCATGTGTTGTATAATTCTTCTCATGCGGCTTGAGCTGTCGAGAAGCTTAAGCATTAGCTTTCTCTCTTTGCATTAATACATCGCCCAGACCTTGGTGTAATGCGTCGCAGTAAATAACGAAATCGCTACTTCCTTCGGGTAGTGTTAGAATTGGCGCTTCGTAAAGCTTTTGCTTTAATAGCTGAAATGCTTCCTCCTTATCTTCTCCCCAAGTGTACTTCTTGTTCTTCTGAGTTAATTCAATCAAAGATTTGGCAATCTTTGAGAATCCTTCAATAAATCTTCTATAATTGCCAGTAAATCATAAGAATTGACGTACCTCCATAGGTGTCGGCCAATTCTTGACTGTTTCTATTTTGGAAGGATCTGAGTAAATGCCATGATGATCAATCACGTGCCCGAGAAACTGTACAGTGCAAATCCAAAAATCGCACTTGGAGAACTTTGCGTACAATTTCTCTTTCTTGAGCAGTTCCAAAATATTTCTCAAATGCTCTCCATGCTCTTCTTCATTGCGAGAGTAAATGAGAATATCATCAATGAACACAATCACGAATTTGTCCTGTTAAGGTTTGCACACCCTCATGAGATCCATAAACACAGCTGGTGCATTTGTCAACCCAAATGGCATTAGCTGAAATTCGTAGTGACCGTACCTTGTTCTAAATGTTGTCTTAGGGATATCTTCTTCCCTCACATGCAGTTGATTATAACCTGATCTCAAATCATGTTTGGAGTAGACACTCGACCCTTGCAGCTGGTCTAACAAATCATCTATCCTTGGTAATGGATTTTAATTCTTTATCGTGAGTTTGTTTAACTCCCGGAAATCGATATACATCCTAAGAGATCCGTCCTTCTTTTTGACAAATAGAACATGAGCTCCCCATGGTGAAGAACTTGGCCGAATGAAACCTCTATCCAATAACTCTTGCAGTTGGTTGGATAGTTCTTACATTTCAGACGGAGCTAAGTGGTAAGGTGCTCGTGCTACCGGCGCTACTCCTGGCACCAAATCGATCTGGAACTTTACCTAACGAACAAGTGGTAAACCAGGAAATTCCTCAGGAAAAACTTTTGGAAATTCCCTTACCACTGGCACATCTTCTAGTCATTTTTCGTTCACCTTTTTCTCCGTTACGTGAGCTAGAAAAGCATGACATCCTCTTTCGATGTATTTCATGGTTTTAAGACAAGATACAATGCTTAGTCTTGTCTTACTTTGATTACATCGAATAATCAAAGTTTCACCCTCGAAAAGGAATGTGAACCACTTTCTCGTCACATATGATCTTTTCATGATGTTTAGATAACCAATCCATACCAATGACAACATCAAAGCTTCCGAGTTCAATAAGCATGAGATCAATGTTAAAAGGTTGGTTTTGTAGAGTTAGGGTGCAACCTAGGATTATAGTATTAGTGCCTACTAGTTTTCCATTAGCTAGTTCAATTTCATAGGTATTATCTAGGGCAATTGCGGTGAGTTTAAGTAAGGAAGCAAAAGTAACAGATATGAAGCTTTTATGAGCTCCGGTATCAAACAATACTTTAGCTAGATGTTGATTGAGAGGAAACATACCCGTGACTACATGATAACGCTACACGCGTCGTTCGGGGTCAAAGGAACTTCCTTTTCTTCGAGCAAGTTTTATAACACCCTAGGCAGTGAACCTAATCGTTGTAGTGTAGTAATTAGGGTAAGCCACGGGTATTGATATCGTTCTCTAGGGGAATAGGAATGCTAGTAAGGAGTTACTACGCTAAGGTTAAGGTTGAGGAAGATTATTTTTTTGTATTTTTATATTTTATGAAATGGAAAGGTACGAATCTCGGGTATTGGATTTGGGGGGGGGGGGTTGGTATTTCTACCGATTACTCTACTATTATCTAATTATCTAAACTAAGGTTGTGGGAGTCTATGTCTAATTAATGTGTGCTCGTATGATAGTTTAAAGATGTGTTTACTTAGTTTGTATTACTCCTTAATTATCTCCTATTGATGGTTGAGTGTCACGTCTTATTCCTAGTCGCGTTGTGTGTCTAAAGGTGTAGGGTATGTGTTTCTCCCTAACTCTTTGAACTTACCAAAGGGTCTTGTCTACAAACTCACTAGAAATTATAAACTCCTACTCTAAGGCGCTCTTTGGATGGTTTAGCCTACAATTACTCAGGTAATTATACTCTAAGGTTCACAAAGATGAATCAAGCATTAAGTACACAACGAATGACCTATCGCATTACTAGATCATTAATCAACTAAGATAAGAAACAACCAATCAATATTCAATAATTAAGTTTCATACTTCCTAAGCAAACACACAAATAAATTAGCCGGACATGGAGAACATGCAAGCATACACACAAATAATCAAAGACATAATTGAATTAATGAAGTAAAGACTTATCTTGGTGTAAGATAGGGTTTAAAACCCTAAAATACTGTACAAGACACCTTAGGTTCGGTTTTAGGTTTTTACTCCAAAGACTCTCCACACAAAGACTGAAAAATTCGGATTCTGTATATAAGATTACAATTGCGACGGCGTCACCTTATGTTTAGTGACGCCGTCGTGTCGCCGCCATTAGGGTTTCATCTTGGCCACGTTAACCTTGCGACGGCGTCACCTTATGTCCGTGACGCCGTCCTCTTCAGCTTCTGACGTCGTCTGGATTGCATCTAGGCCGTCTGAGTAGCGACGGCCTACTCTTTCACAACTGGACGCCGTCACTTGAAAACACGAGTTTTGGGTTCTGGCCCGTCACAATAATTTTGGGACGGCGTCGCCAATAGCACCTGACGCCGTCGCCTTCTACTTTCAGCAACTGTGAGTGTCTCGATTTCGACTTTGGTCATTTTCTTCATATATTCGCGCCTTTTCGTCCAAATAAGTGCCATTCCAGCATTTTGCCTTCACAAGACCTAAAAAGTGAAAAGGAACGATATTAAGCAATAACGGATATAAAAGTGATCAAATAAGGACTTAAACGACCCCTCAAAATGGTACCTTTTAAAACCTTATCACTACATCCGGGTTGAGTTGAGTGTTCCCATCTCCTAGGACATATGCTCTTGCACGGGCCATGTTATTCTGGACAACATTCTGCTTCGGACACTGATTCTTGAAATACCCTTTTTCACCACAGCCGTGACATGCCACAGTCATTGGTTGCAAGTTAGCACTATGGCCTTGCATTCTGCAGTCCTATGGCATGTTTTCTGACATTTTCAGCATTTATCAAAACAAGGCCTATTGTGATGCATTCTGCATCGATTTCATAGTGGCAAAGTTCCAGCATAACCATTACCTCCAACGGGTGCGGCTACGTAAGCTATGGCAGCTTCCTACCTTCGGTTATGTTGTTGGTGATGGTTGTTCCAATTTTGTTGGTAATTATGGTTGTTGTTTTGGTTGTTGTTGTTGTAGTAGGTGTTGTTGTTGGGATAGTGTTGTGATGGTTGGTGGTACTCTTGTCATCAAGCTTCCGTTTGTGATCATCACCTCCTTGGGTGGAACCACGCTTGACTTCCCGATCCATTAACTTCTGAGCAATAGAAATTGCTTCCTCGAGTGATTGTGGTTTTGATGAGATGACATTCCCCTCGATATTGCGGGGTAACCCTTTTGTATACTTCTCTAATTTTTTATCAAGATCAAGTACTACAGTTGGGCATAGCATTGCGATTTCCTAAAACCTCTGATTGTAGGTTTGAGATCAGTTCCTTTCACCACCAGCTGGCGAAACTCTTCTTTCGACTTTTTAATCAAAGTGCAGGGACAATACTTCTTTAGCATTTTCTTCTTGAAGTCAGCCCAGGTGAGTTGATAAGATGCTTCAATACCCTAGTTTAGGCAGAAACATTCCACCAAGATAGGGCATCATCCAATAGATTCCTCATAGCAAAAGTGACCTTGCAGTCTTCAGAACAACTGCTTCTCATGAATATTGTCTCTGTTCGCTCAAACTAGCGACCAACTAAGTTACTCATGTTGTTCCTTTGGAAAAGGTTGGCTTACAGTTAATTAAATCTTTGTAGGTGCACTTGCGAGCTATAGCTGCCTCACTTTCTCCGTTAGGCCTGCTGGTGCTTCCAAAGAGGGCCATTGCTGCTGCTTGTCTCTCGGAGTGCTGCAGCAACACTATCTGCAACTAGCTTTTGGAGAGCAACTTGGGACATAGCGGGTTCTAGAGTTTTAGTTGATCTTCTTGTTTGTGGCATATTTCTATTAATACCACAAGAAAATATACGTTTAGAATGACCATGTTATGTTAAAATAACAAATAACAAGGTATATGCATTGAAATCATAGCAATATAAGAATCATATGATCATATCATGTCCGAATACTATCACACATGTAAAAGGATCTACTTTGGTCCACATTAATCAATATCATAACACATCATATTATCACAATCACATTTATGTCACACACCCTGTGGCTAAGATATCGTACAAAAGCTGTTAGATAAGGACCTACTCTAATGGCTTCCAGGTGCTCCTCTAAGATGACTCTCTAGCTCTGTTATCATGCTAAGAAGGATCTGTATATACTCCTCGTATCGGGCCTGGATATATACCACTACTACCTCTAATGTAGTTATCCTAGAGTAAGCCATTACTAAGTCATCACTTTGCCTCATCACTGCTTGTGACATCATCAGATCGTTGTCATATCGTAGAGGTATGTGCTGATTAGTTTTCCCGTGATGTTCCTCTATATTATCCGCCCTCTCACGACTCTCCTGCATCCTGGTGCATAAGATATCTATCTCCTGCTGCATTGTTGCTCTCCTAGCAACTAACTCCTCAACTGAATCCTCAAGTGACTCGATGCGCTCAAGAGGTAGCTCATCAAGATGGCCAAAGGCAGTATCAATTTTCTCCTCGTGTCTTTCCATACATGCCATGAGTGTGGGAATAGTGGGCGGTCGGTTCATCGCTGCTTGCGAACTTTCTCCAATTTCAAATACCCATGGTAGTGTAGGGATATCTAGAGAAGGTGATCGTAAGGAATCGTAACTAGAAATGATGAACATTGTCTCCTGTCCTAGATCATATGGTTGAGACTGGGGAGTAAAATATGTGGCTGATGGTGGGGGAAGTGTAGATTCTGTAATTGGCAGTGGTACATTCGTGGGTAACATGTATGGATGTGGGCGTGGTGGTGGTGAGTGCACGGGAAGTGTCCTTTTCCGTGCTATCTCAAGAGTTTTCCAAGGGCGAACCGGTGGTGTGCTTGGTGGTGAGGGTGGGACCGGTGGTGTCGGTATCTTGATAATACATGATCGGATAGATTTTACTCTTTTTCGTGGTGTGTTTATCCTGATTAGGCCATTAGGGTGATGACTGTAGGCTTCCATAAAGGGTTCGGGCTCATAAGGTTGTAAGACCCAAAATTTCCTAGTCTCATTGGCTAAGGAGGTGGTGATGGTGACTCGGATAGTGAAGAAGAGTCTATATCCGATGGATCTACATCTGTAAAAGTAGGATATCCCCTCCTAGCAAGCACATATGCATCGTCCGGAAATGTAACGATATCAGGTATTACTGTGACGTCTTCTGCCTCAATAGTGTGCCTAGGTGCTGGGTTGATATCAGGTACTACTGCGAAGTCCTCAGATGACTCCTCTAAAGGATCAGACTCCATATATTTTGTAGCGCGTCTGGGTGCTTGTGCATGGACTGGCGTATCCATGAAAGGAATAGTGTCTTCGGGCTTAGAATATGATAAGATAATAATATGAGGGGTAGGGGAAGTCATAACTCTGTAACAACCCGATAATTGTAAATATTTCACCATATAAGTAAGTAATCAGGATATACATGCATAAGAAATGTTTCGGTAGTGGCACAGAGGACTTTTATTGTGAAAAAGAGTAATAGTTTGCATTTTTTTCTCTATAACTATGGCTCTGATACCAATCCTTAACACCCCCAAATTTCATTATACGCAGCAGAATAAGGTTGGGGTATTACTTCATGGTTTAAAACCGTAATAATAGAAAATGACTCGAAAAGAGACGTTTTTAAATAAAATAGTTATCATTCATTTATTAAATCAGAGTTTACATAAAGAGAGGTCCCAACGGAAGTTATTGAAATACACATTATTTTATGAATGACAACGAAATGGACACCATTTGTAAGAAAGTCCATAGCTACTCCGTGCCAAGTCGTGAATTATTTACCTGAGATAAAACATGCTAAAAAGTCAACACGAAGATTGAGTGAATCCATAGTGTTTGTATGATAATCAGTTGAACACAAGTTGAAAAGTAGTAAAATTCGTAATATCGTTGTTACAGCATATTGCCTTAAGTCTCATGAACACAAACCTTAACAGTTGTAGTGTCATTGTCATAATGACGTGGTTACAAACATCATAATGATGATGTGAGCAACCGTGCCCTCATGTAAGGAGCTTGCTAATTCTACTATTTGTCCTAAAATAAAGTGCATTTGGTTACCTAACCAGCTAACACAAATGGGGCGTCAACTTCCAATAGATCTATTCTCTATATTCACGTTCACTTGTAAAGTGACTAATGGTTCATGATATGAGGGACTTTTAGTGGAATTTGTAAGTAACTTAGGCAATAGCAATCAGGTGTAGCATAGAAAATACTTGTGTTCGGGTTTGTAGCATGTATCTCCCCATGAGTTTGAAAAAAAAACAAGTAAAAAGTGGGACTATAAACTTACCTCGGTGTTACAGTAGTCTAGATGGAAAAAAAATTAAGTATTGTGAATAAATGACAATGATCTTTGACCTGAATTGGTATGTCAAGTTTCAGTATCCGTATTCAAGTATATTTGATGTTAATCACAAGCGTTTTGTCAACAATTTAAGTGTTAAATTGTTTAACATGAAGTCTCTTCAAAAGTTAGTGTATGAAAATGTTTTGTTATGTTTATTCCTTTATAGTTTGATTTATCATTAGTGAAAATAAACCATATCGTATATAAGTTTATTATTTCCGGGGTTATGAAGTATTATATAAAGGTTACACGTTATACCCTAATAATTCTAAGTACTTATAGTTAATACCCTTAACCTTCATGAAATGATAATTTATACCCTTTGAATTTCATAAAAATAAAATGTATACCTTTTAACTTTCATAAAATGACAACTCTTACCCTTCAACTTTGGTAAAATGACAACTTTTACCCCTTAACTTTGGTAAAATGACAATTTATACCCTTTAGTTTCAAAAGTGATACTTTATACCCTAATGTCTCAAGTTTATTATAACTTTAATCCTTGTTCAAAATTTATTTCAATTTTGAAATTTTAAGTCATTGACGCTTTAAGTCATTTACAAAATTAGTCCTTATTTCGTTTTTATTACGTTTTAGGTTTAGAAAAAGGCGGGGCTTTCTACGAATTGTAAATATAAGTTAATAAAGGTTTGAGAACAAGTTTATAACAGCTTATTAGCTTATTTTTTACCTTATTTTTAAAAAGTGCACAAGAGGGGTAACTTTGAAAAAGTTCGCGAGAAACCCTTTTCGAGACCAAATAGATGCGAGGCAATAGGAGTTTTTAAAGATGTTCTTGCTGTTTTAACAAATTAGATGTGGGATTTTTAAAATGGCATAAACCTTTCAGTTTATGGACCTTTGATTAAGGAGAAATAGTTTTGTGAAAATGGTGGTTTGGGTTGGTCGCGGCAAAAGAAGAAGAAAAGGAAAAGTGAATTTTTAACCCTTAAAACTCTACGGCATATTATTTTGAACTTGTGACATGTTAATTAGCTTGTTTAAAGTCTTTTCCCATAAGCTTATAGCTTATAACTCTTATATTCTAAAAAGTGCACAAAAGGATATAGTTGAAATTTTTTGCGTGGCACCATGTTGACGACTATTTAATAGCGAGGCCATGAGAGTTTTAAAAAACATTCTTGGTGTTTTAGAAACTTGGATATTTCCTCTGCAAGATGGCATAAATCAATTATTTTATAATCTTGTGGTTCAGGAGAAATAATCTTGTGAAAATGGTCCCTTGGTGTGTCGTGGCAAATGAAGAAGAAAAGAAAAAAAGTTTTGATTTTAATCAAAACTTATGGACTTGTTCTAGGAACCTTGTAACACGATCTTTTAGCTTATTAATAGTCATTTCTGAGTTTCTTATAGTTTATAACTTAATGAATAATTATAACATGAAATAAATAGGCGTTTGGGCTTGTGACTCGCGACAAGGAATTGACCTAAATATAGACAAGGCATGCAAAGTTCTTACCAGGTTTTTGGGGCATTATGTAGTGACCTAGGTTTTCGTTAAAAGTACTTAAGGGATGGTCTTATAGACCATGGTTTATGACATATAAACTGGCTCAAAAAGAGGTGTTTGGTTTGGTTTTGGCATTAAGGCTGAAAAGCAGAAACATGTTCAAACTTAATAGAAACTTATATGTCGTTTTTGTATCATGTTAAATTTTTATTTAGCTTGTTTAAAGGACCCATAAAGTAGTTTAATGTTTGACAAAATCATACTACAAGAGAGGGTGTTTGTTTTGCTCGCTAATTACAGAAAGATGAAGAAAAGTAGTTTTTGGCCTTGATTCCACATGACACTAATCTATAACCATATATAAGTGTTATTGAGTGTGTAAAAAGATGAAGAAAAAGGTTGGAGAACTTACTAAGCTTTGAACTCAATTTAGCAGAAAATTCAACAATGCAACTTTTATATGAACCTAAGCTCTTTCCCTCCTCCTAGACTTTATTATCCCCTTCCTTCGCTTCTATTAATGGCTCTATATCAGAATGTATATGAGTGTGCATGGTTTTGTTTGATTCGAATGGTGATGAGATAAAATGGACAATGTGTGTCTATTAATATAGATGAAAGAATTTAGGCTTCAAGAAGGTTGTAGTTACCATGTTATGGGAGAATGAGACATGGTGAGGTGGTGCTTTGGAGTTTGTAAGGTGGCATGTGATTAGGGTAATGGTGGCGTATGGTGGCTGAATTCTAGCCACGGGTTTTGCCCACAATCTTTGACCATGGTAGAATTTGAAGGGACCAGGTGAGGTAGCCTCATGAGTTGGCTAATCTTGAGCTTTGTGAGAGTTTAGTGGCTTAGATATCAATTATGGCTCATTTGGTTTAAGTATGGTTCGATCTGGACAAGGAACATGTAACATATTGGATTTCACAAACACACTAAACTAATGATCAAATAGGCGTATACTAGGTTTTAGAGAGAGAAAGAGTTAGAGGTTTTGGAAACTTAGTGAGAGAAAATGAAAGTATTATTATGAGCTCCAACCCTCTACCTTGGGAGGTAGAGAGCATTTATAGTTCTTACATAATTCGCCACGAACGGGTTGTGGATCAGGCATACAGTGGGCAAAGACCCATCCGTCCTCCACGGTTTTACAAACTAAATACTACTTAACTTATAATAATCTACGACTACGAGCTTTCTAACGATTACATATACTTGAGGTGACCGACTCTTTAATGACTGGATTTTCTAAATCCTAACAATATCCCCTAAGGGAGGTCACCTAAAAAATACATTGAATACAAACAGATATTAGATTAAAATTGTTCTTGGATTCTTGTTAAAGTTCTTTGCACTGAAGCTCGTAGTCATCGATTCTTCATTATTGCATGTTTTGTTAATCCAAGTGGAGGTCATTAACTGATCCACGTGATGATGAGTTTTGAGCCAGCTTTGAGATCGTCAGCTATAATACATCTCTGACTCTTCCATTGTGGTGTTGGTATTATGTGATGTTGTGACATTTGGACCGACATGCTCACATTCTGGATCATGATATATTCTCATCAGAGTAGCGGAAGCTTTCATTGATTCATGATATTGGCAGCAGCGTAGCAGAAGCATGGAGGGAAAATATCAGAGTCATTGATGCACTTATCATGATTTCTTTAGAAATGAATGTATTGTGTGAGCATGCGGCTATGGATTGACCGCTTCATTCTGATCAGCTGCAAACGTCGGGCGTACCTGCATACAACAGTTAGCAATAAAATGCACGAAAGTGTCTTTGATCATTTTCGTTGAATTGAGGTACACGGCCCACGGTTCCCCATTGATCACTACAAGTACTGCCTGTGATCAGGTAAAATTCCGAAGAATTTCCTTGACAGGGTTTCGCAGCTGCTCTAGCTGTTCTCAAACCGGAACGTCTCAAAGAAGACAACACGGAGTGAGTGAACCAGCGAATTGAGATTCACTGATTGATAAAAAGATATTTGAAAAACAATCCAGTATCGCTCAATAGAAATTGTTTTTGCCATACAACGAAGGTTTTAATGAAAATCAATTATCAATCATAAACACCTTTTATTTTGAAATATTAGTACACAGTCGATGAGCTAAAGAAAAGAGTTTTTAAGCACAACGACCGGTTTTTCAACGGTATCCGTCAATCCATAACCTGAACCAGGATTGATTCAAAAGATTGAATCGCCCCATTATTTCTGTTCAGTTAACACATGGTTGATCTATTGAATAGATCTCACATGCCACCCACCAGGAGCTTGTTTGATGTTGGCTCCAGAAGGCTTTCCATCTTCATTGTGAATATGTTTGCATATCACTCAGATGTTCTGGCAATACCACAAGGATAGTGCGTAGGACTCATAAGATATAATTTCTCTTTCCACATTGTGTGAAACATAGAGTCTTCATTGAAAGTGTCCTAATGAGATTTATAGATGATCTCGTGGCTCTAGACTCAGTTGTGCATATTTGGATCCTATTTCGGAGACTAGGGAGAGGGTCTCCTTCTTCAATATCAACAATTTCTAAGAGAAAATTGATAGATAATGTCGGTTCCCCGTGAGAGTGAAACAAGACCTTTTAAGAGGAACTTGAGTAGCTTGGGAAGTTGTAGTGCAGTGCGTCACTGGGTCCATGACGTCTTGTGTTGGGATTAAGTAAATCCAGTTATTAAAGAGTCGGTCACCTCAAGTATATGTAATCGTTAGAAAGCTCGTAGTCGTAGATTATTTAATGTTATGTAGTATTTAGTTTAAGTAACACCGTGGAGGATGGACGGGTCTTTACCCACTGTATTCCTGATCCACAGCCCTTAGGTGGTGATTTATGTAAGGACTATAAATACTCTCTACCTCCCAAGGTAGAGAGTTGGAGCTCATAATAATACTTTCATTTTCTCTCACTAAAGTTCCCAACCTCTAAATTTCTCTCTCTAAAACCATATTATACCCCTACTTGTGGTTATGATCTAGTGTGTTTGTGAAATCCAATATGTTAGAAATGGTATCAAGAGCCATGGTTTGATCATCTCTTACATATCCTTGGATTTCTAGTGGTTTTTAGATGGTTTTTGAGTTTGAAAAAGTTTAGTGATTTTTGCATCATTTGGTTCATTTCTAGTGTTAAAGTTTGAATTTTGGTTGTACTTTTGTGTTTAGAATCATTGTATGTGCTTGGGTTTTGATTTGTTAAGCTTGAATCACTGTGGTTGAGCTTGTTTTGGATTGAAAAGTGTGTTTTTGAAGTTCTTCTTGGTAGCGACTTGGTTCTCGTAGTGAATTTCATCTTAGCGACTTGCTTCAGTAAAAGGTAGTGAGTTGTAGTGCTTTTTGGTAGCGACTTGGTCCTAGTGACTTGTCTTTTGAGACAAGCCGACAAATAGTACACTTAGTGGATTCTCCACTACGGGTAGCGACTTGCTTTCAAATTTGTTAGCGACTTGTACTTAAGTTTCTTAGCGACTTGGACCTTAGCGAGTTGCTATTTAGCGACTTGAGGACTTAGCGAGTTGGTGCTTAGCGACTTGTTGTCATAATTCTCAGCAACTTGGTGTTAGCGACTTGGATCTTAGCGAGTTGTTCCTTAGCAACTTGACTGTGTCTTAGCGACTTGGCATTATAGCGACTTGATTTCATAATACTTAGCAACTTGGTGCTTAGCGACTTGGTTCAAGGTTTCTTAGCGACTTGGTTGAATTTTTGTTTGTAATATGGTTTTCTCTTGATTTAGTAAAATCCCGTGAAAGAATCTATTTCCCGGTTTAATCATTGAGTTATAAAATCCCGTGTAATCTTTAAACATGTCTACCAACGTACCTACAATTATCTCCACTGTTGCCGAGGATGTTCAAGCAGCTGGTTCAGATACTCGTCCACCCATGCTTGACAGAACTGACTACGACTCTTGGGCTCAACGAATCAGATTGTACTATCTTGGAAAGGAAAATGGGGTCAACATTCTCAAATCCATTGATGAAAGACCATATCAGATTGAGACCACAAGAGACATAATTGATACTGCTGCAGATGGAACCATGATCTATGGATTGGACAGACCAAAGACGTATGATGAGCTCAGTGATAAAGAGAAAAATAAATTCGATGCTGATATCAGGGACTCAAACATCATACTATAGGGTCTTCCAAAAGACATCTACAAGCTGATCAATCACAACACTGAAGCCAAGGCAGTTTGGGATAATGTCAAGATGCTTCTCTCAGGTTCTGAATTAACCAAGGATGACAGAGAATCACAACTGTATGATGAGTTTGAGCACTTCAAGATGAAACCAGATGAGAGTGTCTATGAGTACTACATGAGATTCCATAAGCTTGTGAATGACATGAGGAACATCAAAATGACCATGCCAAACATTCAGCTGAACTCAAAGTTTGTGAACAACATGAATCCCGAATAGCACAAGTTTTTCACCTCTGTGAAGCTAACCAAAGGATTGAAGAACACCAACTATGAGCAACTGTATGCCTTCCTTCTCCAGAATGAGAGACATGCTATGTTTGAGAAAAGGATTCTAGAACGGTTCAAAACCAACCAGGGAGAAACAAGTCCCTCAAATGAGTCAACAACCTTTTACACAAATGTTGGTATTACTACCAAAGCTTCTCAAGTCATTCCCATGGGTGATGGTAATTACAAACTCATCCCTGATCCAGCATATAAGCCTCCAGACCCAAACACATTCGTGGAAAAGTTCATCAATCAACTGTCTCTCATGGTCAGTCAAAACATGAACTCTCTTCTACACACCAACAATAACCTCAGATCAGCATCCAATCCACACAATCAAGCAGCTGTCAAAGATGGGAAGGTTATGGTGCAACCAGTTCAAGAAAGGCATTATGGACAAGGAAGAGGAGGAGTTGGTAGAGGATATGGGGTAAAACAGAATAGGGGAAGGAATGGGAATCAAGGTCAAGCAAAGCCAATTAAGTGCTACAACTGTGGTGGTGAGGGACATATTACTAGGAACTGCACATCTCCAAAACATCCACAGAATGCAGAATACTTCAGAGACAAGATGCTGCTTGTGCAAGCTCAGGATAATGGAGCAGCTTTGGATGAAGAGGAGTTGTTGTTCCTTGCTGAGGGAAATGCCCGAACCTATGATGCTGATGTTGATGAACAGCCAATTCAGGAGATAGGTCATAATCATCAAAATGTATTTCAAGTAGCTGACTGTGATGCATTTGACTCTGATGTCGATGATGAACCTACTACCCAAACAATCTCCATGGCTAGCATCTTACCTATGGTCTCTCCAAAGGTCTCTCCACCACAACATGCTGGTCCATCCAAAGACAAAATCATTTCTGAGGCATTAAAACTATATGATGATGTTGATGGGCAAAAGATGCATAATAAAGTACAAAATATTGAAACTTATGAATCGGATATTGATGATGTGGGTAATAGCAATATTGTCCCATATTATCAATATGTGAAGCAAAGTGAAAGTGAGGTTGTACCAAGTAATGCATCTTCCGCAGTCAATGAGGACTATGTATTTGATGAATACACTGCATATGCCCTTGATGATTCTGTTATCTCTGAACTGAATGCCTATAAAGAATAAGTTGCTATTTATGAACAACGTGCTAAGTTTAAGTTGACCACTCGTGAGCAGGAAATGGATGACCAAATGCGTACAATTATTAGAAAAAGTAGTTTTAGAGAAGAAGTGTTAAAACAAGAGTTAAACTCCTTACAAGAAAAGCTTTCTAAAACTGCTAAGCAAAAACAAGAACTTCAAGAAAATGTTAAAATGCTTAAGCAAGAATTTAATGCTAAGGAATCAAAACTTTTGAATGATTTTTCCAATCTAAAAACATTGAAAAACAAGCTTGAAAATAAGATGTACGTACAAGGGAATACCATTCAGACTGCTCACTTGATCACTAAGCATAAAGTCTTAAGCGATGAGCATAGCAGTCCCCTTGTTGAGGAACCTAATCCTGAGGTCATTAAAAAGGCTAGAGCTACTAATATTATAATCTATGATGGAAATGAGATTCTTAAACCTAGACAGAAACCTAGTTGCATTGAGTGCACTGAGGAAGATAGAAAATTAAATGATGCATCTAGGGAGAAAATGAATAAGAAGCTAGAAGCTCCTGAATGTAAAAAGAATAACATAACGATCAAACCCCATGATTACAAGAAGGAAAATTGGATTTCCTTGAACAAGTTTAAGCCTCAAACGTTGTTAACACCCGAACAAGTGTTTTGGAAAAGGGATTTAGATAAGCAAAAAGCAGAGAATCTTGTTGTAACAAACCCTCCCTTTAGGAAAATGCCTTCAGCGACCGTGTATCCTCCAAATACGCCAATGCATTTAGTTCCTAGAACTATTGCCACTAAAAGCAAGACCTTAATCAGTCAATATGTTATTTTTCAATTATTTGTTGATTTTGAGAAAACTTGTAAGAAAAGGATCACACCCACTGGGATAACTGAAGGGGAAAGGGGTTTTGAGCAAACTAAAGAATGTCATTTAACTGAGGTTATACCTTTCTTTAAACAACTAAAAGATCAATTTGAGAGTCTTAAAAAGGGGATGGATTTAGATATTAAAGAAATGGAAAAGGAATTTGATGCAATGATAGTTGAGGTTAGTGACTATAAGCGAGAATTAAAGTATAAACTCAAGATGTGTTTTACACTGCTACGAATTGTTCCATTAATGCTTCTCAATTTGATGAATTATCTGTTGCTCTAAAAGTCTCCCATGATCGTGTCATTGAGCTTGAAAAAACTAACTCTAAACTGCATGATAAAGTTTAACAGGATGATCATGATAACCTGGTGAAACAGTTTTCTAAATTGGAAGTTGAGCATCTTGCTTTGCAATTAAAATATCAACATCTGAAAGAAAATGTTAAAACCTCAAATATCAAGACATCCTTGGATGCTCCTGAATTTGATGCAGTTTTTGAAATAAACAAACATGATGAACAGATTCGAGCTCATTGTAACACGATCAGAAAATTGAAAGCCCAAATCTCTCAGTTAAAGGGTGAAAAGAATAAGTGACTGGCTCCCAAATGCCTGCTCCTTTAGGTTCTTAGTATTCTCAAACTTTTCATGTTCAAAACTTGGTTAATGCTTTACAAAAGTAAAATGAGAGTTTTCTAGAAGAAAATGAAATAGTTAAACAACACTTTAAAGAGTTATATGATTCAATGAAAGTTACTCGTGACAAAAACAACGAAAAATAACGTCTTTACAAAAGGAAATTGACAATCTGAGGAGCCAGGAAAAAGGGAAACTTCCACTTGTTTTTAATGAGAATGTTGCTTCTAAGTCATCCTCAGACTGCAAATATACTATGACTGTTAAATATATTCCTCCTCATCTTAGGAATAATGAACCTGTGTTTCATAACTATTGTGCTCACCTTAAGGATAGTCTAGAATGTCTCCGTGAGATTATGGAAGAGGATTTCATTAACAAACCTCTTGATAGAGAAATTAGGTTTGCTTGCATTCAGGCCAAACGATCTCAAGAGCTGCTAGAATGTTTAATGGCAACATGTCCTAAATCCTAAGGTGCGAAAGGTAAAGCTGTGATGCCTTGTTCTATGCCTAGTGCTAAGCATAAAAACCATTCTATTCCCAGTTTCATGAAATTTAACACTAATGTGCCCTCAAGTAGTTCAGATCCCTGCACATCTAGTTCAGGAATGCAAAAATTAGATCAACCAACTAATGTTCCCATAATTCCCTCTACAAGAGTAATTAGTGACATTACCAAGCAAGATAGGACCTCGCAAGCTAAGAATGTGCATTGGAAGAGAGTAGAAGATCACCCTAGGAATATTAAGTTTGAGTTGAATAAAACAAATCGTGTTGATTCTAGTGTTAGCTTTAAGCGTACTATAATTAATGCGAATTCTGCTGCTTTTGGCAAAACAGGTAATGATGATTGCGTGGTTTCTGTTACTAATCTTAAATGTGGTGTGAATGGTTTGTCTGATGCTGTTAAAAGCCCAGTTAAAACTGTTAATGCAAAAAATCAAGCTAAGAAGGCTAAAAGGCAAAGGCGAAAGAAAGTTAGAAAACAGTGGAAACCCACAGGAAGGAAATTTAGTAATATAGGTTATCAATTGATACCTACTGGCCGTAAGATTAATGAGCTTTGCCCTAAAGTTGCTAAATCAATGCCCACTAGAAAATGGATGCCTACTGGTAGAACTTTTCCCTTAAGAAGTGAACATACTTTGAATAGGTCGAATACAGATATTAGCACTGCCTATATTTCTAATGATCCCACTATTTCTACTTCTGATGTGGGTGTTCCAATCACTGTTACTAACCAAGTGGAACCCATTATTACATGGGGTTCCCAATTATCCATTTATCCATTCTTGCATGTGTTCAACTGCAAATCGTTCAAATCGTTCTGTGGTACCTGGACTCAGGCTGTTCCAAGCATATGACTGGAGATCGCTCGCGGCTCATGAACTTCATGAGTAAATTAATCGGGAGTGTTAGATTCAAGAACGACCATTTTGGTGCTATTATGGGTTATGGAGACTATGTGGTTGGTAAAAGTGTTATTTCCAGGGTATATTATGTGGAAGGTCTTGGTCAAAATTTGTTCTCTGTTGGTTAATTCTGTGATTCCGATCTAGAAGTGGCCTTTAGAAAACATACTTGCTTTGTTAGAGAACTTGATGGTGTGGAATTATTAAGAGGTACTCGTGGTTCTAACCTATACACCATCTCTATCGAAGACATGATGAAGTCTTCTCCAATCTGCTTGCTGTCAAAGGCTTCTAAAACAAATTCATGGTTATGGCATCGTCGTGTCACTCACTTGAACTTCGGCACCATTAATAACCTTTCCAGAAAGGATCTTGTAAGAGGCTTACCCATATTAAAATATGAAAAAGAGCATCTTTATTCTGCCTGCCAATTGGGTAAAAGCACGAAATATGCCCACAAACCAAAACCCACAAACTCAGTAATGGAAGTTCTTCATACCCTTCATATGGATCTGTGCGGACCAATGAGAGTGCAAAAAATAAATGGGAAGAAATACATTCTAGTAGTTGTTGATGACTACTCTCGATTTACTTGGGTAAAGTTTTTGAGGACAAAGGATGAAACTCTAGATGTCATCATCAAACTAATCAAACAGCTTTAAGTTCGACTCAACAATACAGTCAGAATTGTTCGAACTGACAATGCACAGAGTTCGTTAACAAAGACTTAATTCAGTTTTATGAAAGTGTTGGAATTAGTCATCAAAGAAGTGTTCCACGAACTCCTCAACAGAACGGTGTAGTTGAAAGACGAAATCGAACTCTTGGGGAAGCCGCAAGAACAATGCTAATTTATTCAAAGGTTCCAATGTTTCTATGGGATGAAGCCATACTGCTTGCTACACCCAAAATCGTTTCCTTATACACACCTCTCATGGAAAAACTCCATATGAACTTGTCCATAAATGAAATCCTGATTTATCCTATCTTCGTGTGTTTGGTGCTTTGTGCTATCCAACAAATGATGGTCAATATTTAGGTAAATTAAGAGCTAAGGCGGACATTGGAGTTTTTGTAGGTTATGCATCAAACAAGAAGGGTTACCGAATCTACAACAAAAGAACTCCAGATATCATGGAAACTAATCACGTCACATTCGATGAGCTGTCCGGGCAAATGGCTCCAGGACAATCCAGTTCTTGACCCGCATCTCAACCTTTATCAAGTAGTCCTATCAGTTTTACTCTTGTTTCTAATCCCTCTCAGCAACTCCTTATGTACCTCCTTCAGAATATGATTTAAAGAAATTGTTTGATCCAATATTTGATGAACACTATGAACCAAATGCTGATGAAATGTCAATTCCATCAACAGAGGCTGCTCCTATCCCTGTGAATGAAGTCAACCCTTCAGTCTCAATATCATTAAGTCAAGAAGCGCCTGATGCTGATCACTCTGTCTCATCAACAAATCATCAATCATTGAATGTACATCATGGAACTGTTCTGGCACGCATGATGAAGTTAATCCCTTTGCGACTCCCGAAGATGCTCCATTCGAAAACATATTTGCTCCTGAATCATCATCAGAACCATCTTCATCAGGAGATATTGACTATGCTACTTCAGTTCCTCAACAACAGCCACATGAACACCTCAGAAAATGGACACATGATCATCCATTGGACAACATCATTGGAAACCCCTCTCGTCTAGTATCCACACGGAAACAACTTGCAACCGATGCCTTATGGTGCTTCTTCAACTCCGTACTCACTAAGGTCGAACCAAAAGATGTTAAAACTGCCATGAATGAAGACAGCTGGTTCAATGCCATGTAAGAAGAAATTCATGAGTTTGATCGACTTGATGTATGTGAATTAGTACCTGCTCCTGACTGTGCCATGATCATTGCTCTAAAGTGGATATTCAAAGTAAAACCTGATGAGCATGGTGATGTTTTAAAGAACAAGGCTCGATTGGTTGCAAAAGGATATCGTCAAGAGGAGGGTATTGACTTTGAAGAAACATTTGCTCCTGTTGCTCGTATCGAGGCAATCAAAATCTTCTTGGCTAATGCTGCTAGTAAGAATATGGTAGTCTATCAAATGGATGTAAAGACGGTATTTCATAACGGAGATCTTAAAGAAGTCATATACGTCAGCCAACCTGAAGGCTTTGTGAATCCAGAACATCCTACTCACGTCTATCGTTTGAAGAAGGCTCTTTACGGTTTAAAGCAAGCTCCAAGGGCATGGTATGATACGCTATCAAAGTTTCTTCTATCTACTGGATTCAACAAAGGAGCAGTTGATCCAACATTGTTCACCAGGAAGTCAGGCAAACATTTAATTCATGTTCAAATATATGTTGATGATATTTTCTTTGCCTCGACTGACCCCAATGAGTGTGACTGTTTTTCTAATGAAATGGATTTTAAATTTCAAATGTCAATGATGGGACATATGTCATTTTTCTTAGGATTACAAATTTCACAATGTCTCAGAGGCATTTTTATAAATCAATCTAAATAATCAAATGAGATTTTAAAGGAATTTGGATTTGATTCAAGTGACCCTGTTGACACTCCCATGATAGAGCGTACTAAACTAGATGAGGACCACTCAGGGATCATGGTAGACCAAATGAACTATCGTAGTATGATTGGATCCCTGATGTACCTCACAACTAGTAGACCAGACATCTTGTTCGCTGTTTGCATGTGTGCTAGATATCAGGCTAAGCCTACCAAAAAGCACCTTGAAGCAGTCAATATGGGACTTTGGTACCCGAAGGACACCGGTATGTCACTAACAGCCTATGCAGATACTGATCATGCAGGATGTCAAGATACACATCGAAGTACATCTGGAGGTGCTCAGTTTTTGGTTGATAAGCTTGTGAGCTGGTCTTCAGTGAAGCAAATGAGTAATTCTATTTCCTCTACAGAGGCTGAATACATAGCCATGTCATCTTGTTGTGCTTAAATCCTTTGGATGAGATCCCAATTATCTGACTATGGCTTTGAATTCAACAGAATCCCTGTGTACTGTGATAATATAAGTGCTATTGCTCTCTCATGCAACAACGTACAACACTCAAGAGCAAAGAACATCGACATTCGACATCATTTCATCAGGGAACAAGTAGAAAACGGTGTGGTGGAACTTTATTTTGTGAGAACTGAATACCAGTTAGCAGACATCTTCACCAAAATTCTTCCTAGAGAACGTTTTGAGTTTATCCTTCCACAACTTGGTCTTAAAAGCCTACAACCGGAAACACTCAAACATCTTCAAGAGGAAGAAGAGGCATAAAAGGTTTTCCTTCATCTATCTCCTGTAAATTCCTATTCTAAAAGCAAAATACAAAATTACAAAACCTTCAAAAAGCAAATAGAAAAATATAAAACTTTCAAAAATCCATAAAAATTTGAAAATCTTGAAAAATCTCAAAAATATTGTCTTTTTGTCATGTTTTCCTCAATTCGATAATATCTACGATCTTTGTGTTGTCATTCAAAGAATGACACGGGACTTTAGATGTTGTTCGAATGTTTAAAAAAAATCAAAAAATCAAAAATATTTTTGGGAGAAAATGCAACAATGGTTTATTGTCATTTCAGGCAATAACTCGCTCTTCTATGAAAGAACAGAGCCATGCTTTATCTTGGTTTTCAAATCTCATGCTCTGATTCTATTAACAATTAATTACTATCTAATGAAAACTAATTGCTTTGAAAAATAACTCAAACTCTATTTTTGAAAATCATCTGGACTTAACGTTCGATAATTGTGATCGGGGGAGAATCTGTGATCAATTTATTTCAATGTGCAGTCTTTTCCTAATATGTGCAAAACATTTTCAAATATTAATGCACATATTGAGGGGGAGAAACTATTTTGAAAACCACATTCTTTATATAACTACACTTAGATGCAAGCCAACCCCTCACAGATGAAAATTATTTCTATTACAAAATGATGCTTGATGCACATGTTGAAGGGGAGCTCTGTTTCTAAAATTATCAAAAACAATTCAGGTACAAAATGTTTTGATAATATATCACAAGTATCTGGATTGATTTTAAAATGGTTTTTAATTGGTTCCAATGGCAGATGAACAATACCAAATAGACCGACCAAATTTACTATATGTATGGTGATATAAGGAAGATAAGGTTAGGTATTAGTTCCCATGATCCGCCAGAACCGGAGGGATCTACCCAGGGACAATCCACTAGATAGTGTAGAAGTCCTTAGGTTTGATGAAAAAAAGGAGAAAGGTTAGAAATGGGAAGAGTGCGGACTGAGACTGAGCTAGTACTGGAATAAACCCAACAAGGTTCTGGTCATGAAGTCTTGGTAAGCACTTAAGGGGTTGAATAATGAAAAAGAAGTGAAATGAGAAAAGGGTGGAAAGATTTAGCCCTCCAACAATTCAACCTTAGGGCAGATACCAGGTTCAATTCATATTCTACTGGTGATTACTAAGGTAACACTGGTATTGAAGACAAGACGTCATGGACCCAGTGACGCACTGCACTACAACTTCCCAAACCACTCAAGTTCATCTTAAAAGGACTTGTTTTATTCTCACAGGGAACCGACATTATCTATCGACTTTCTTTTAGAGATTGTTGATATTGAAGAAGGAGACCCTCTCCCTAGTCTCCGGCATAGGAACCAAATATGCACAATTAAGTCTAGAGCTACGAGATCATCTATAAATCTCATTAGGACACTTTCAATGAAGACTCTCCATTTCACACAATGTGGAAAGCGAGATTATATCTTATGAGTCCTACGCATTATCCTTGTGGTATTGCCAGAACATCTGATTGATATGCAAACATATTCACAATGAAGATGGAAAGCCTTCTGGAGCCAACATTAAACAAGCTCCTGGTGGGTGGCATGTGAGATCTATCCAATAGATCAACCATGTGACAACTGAGCAGTAACAATGGGGCGATTCAATCTATTGAATCAATCCTGGTTCAGGTTATGGATTGACGGATACCTTTGATAAACCGGTCGTTGTGCTTAAAAACTCTTTTCTTTAGCACATCGTCTGTGTACTAATATTTCAAAATAAAAGGTGTTTATGATTGATAATTGATTTTCATTAAAACCTTCGTTGTATTGCAAAAACAAATTTTATTGAGCGATACTCGATTGTTTTTCAAATCTTTTTTATCAATCAGTGAATTTCAATTCGCTGGTTCACTCACTTCGAGTTGTCTTCTTTGAGACGCTCTGGTTTGAGAACAGCTAGAGCAGCTGCGAAACCCTGTCAAAGAAATTCTTCGGAATTATACATGATCACAGGCAGTACTTGTACTGATCATTGGGGTACCGTGGGCCGTGTACCTCAATTCAATGAAAGTGATTAAAGACACTTTCATGCACTTTATTGCTAACTGTTGTATGCAGGTACATCCGACGTTTGCAGCTGATCAGAATGAAGCGGTCAATCCATAGCCACATGCTCACACATCACATTCATTTTAAAAGAAATCATGATTAGTGCATCAATGACTCTGATATTCTCATTCCATGCTTCTGCTACGCTGTTGCCAATATCATGAATCAACGAAAGCTTTCGCTATTCTGATGAGAAGAAATCATGATCCAGAATGTGAGCATGTCGGTCCAAAAGTCACAACATCACATAATACCAACACCACAAAGGATGAGTCAGAGATTTATGATAGCTGATGATCTCAAAGCTGGCTCAAAACTCATTATCACGTGGATCAGTAAAAGGCCTCCACTTGGATTAACCAATCATGCAATTATGAAGAATCAATGACTACAAGCTCCTGAGCAAAGAACTACATCAAGAATGCAAGAACCATTTAAAATGTAATATTTGTTTGTATTCATTGTAATTGTGAGGTGATCTTGAGGTGACCTCCCTTAGGGGGAGATTGTTGGGATTAAGTAAATCCAGTTATTAAAGAGTCGGTCACCTCAAGTATATGTAATCGTTAGAAAGCTCGTAGTCGTAGATTATTTAATGTTATGTAGTATTTAGTTTAAGTAACACCGTGGAGGACGGACGGGTCTTTACCCACTGTATGCCTGATCCACAGCCCTTAGGTGGCGATTAATGTAAGGACTATAAATACTCTCTACCTCCCAAGGTAGAGAGTTGGAGCTCATAATAATACTTTCATTTTCTCTCACTAAAGTTCCCAACCTCTAACTTTCTCTCACTAAAACCATATTATACGCCTACTTGTGGTTATGATCTAGTGTGTTTGTGAAATCCAATATGTTACATCTTGTCTTCAATACCGATGTTACCTTGGTAACCACCAGTAGCATATGAATTGAACTCGGTTTCTGCCCTAAGGTTGAATTAATGGAGGGCTAATTCTTTTCACCCTTTTTCTCATTTCATTTCTTTTTCATTCTTCAACCCCTTCAGTGCTTACCAAGACTTCATAACTAGAACCTTGTTGGGTTTATTCCAGTACTAGCTCAGTCTCAGTCCGCACTCTTCCCATATCTCACTTTTCTCCTTTTTTCGTCAAACCTAAGGACTTATACACTATCTAGTAAATTGTCCATGGGTAGATCCCTCCGGTTCTGGCGGTTTATGGGAACAAATACCTAACCTTATCATCCTTATATCATCATACATAAAGTAAATTTGGTCGGTCTATTTGGTATAGTTCATCTGCCATTGGAACCAATCGAAAACCATTTGAAAATCAATCCAGATACTTATGATATAATATCAAAGCATTTTGTACCTGAATTGTTTTTGATAATTTTATAAACAGAGCTCCCCCTCAACATGTGTATCAAGCATCATTTTGTAATAGAAATAATTTTCATCTTTGAGGGGTTGGCTTGCATCTAAGAGTAGTTATATAAAGAATGTGGTTTCAAAATAGTTGCTCCCCCTCAATATGTGCATGGAAATTTGAAAATGTTTTGCACATATTAGGAAAAGACTGCACATTGAAATAAAATGATCACGTTTCAAATTTTTGTAGTTTAAGATAGATGCTCCCCCTTAACATGTGCATGGAAAATTTGAAATCGTTTGGCACATGTGGGAATGAGAGCTTGTACATCCTTATAAAACCATTTACCGAATTATCAATTTAAATCACAAATTCTCCCCCGATCACAATTATCAAATCATTTGAGATTTGTGATCTCTGTAGATTTAAATTGATTTTGAAAGCATTTAAGGAGAATTGTGACTTGATTATGAAAACGTTTTAACTGATAAGGATCGGATTTTGAGACTTTAAACTCCATTGATTAAACATGCATGATTATCTTTTGAAAACAATTCTATGACAAATAATATTTTGATTTAATTGAAATCATTCTCCCCCTCAATCAATGACATAAGTTGTTGATTGAGAGATAGATATTTTGACAAACTTTAAGTCCAGATGATTTACAAAAATAGAGTTCGAGTTATTTAACAAAGCAATTAGTTTTCATTAGATGGTAAGTAATTGTTTTAAAGAATCAGAGCATGAGTTTTGAAAAGCAAGATAAAGCATGGCTCTGTTCTTTCTTTGAAAAACGGGTTACTGCCTGAAATGATAATAAACCATTGTTTCACTTTCTCCCAAAAATATTTTTTGATTTTTTGATTTTTGAAATATATATATATTTTAAGAACATTCGGGAACAACATCTAAAGTCCCGTGTCATTCTTTGAATGACAGCACAAAGATCGTAGATTTATCGAATCAAGGAAAACATGACAAAAAGATAATATTTTGGGGATTTTTCAAGATTTTTAAATTTTTATGGATTTTTGAAGGTTTTATATTTTTCTATTTGCTTTTTGAAGGTTTTGAAATTTTGTATTTTGCTTTTCGAATAAATATTTACAAGGTATGGATGAAGAAAGACCTTTTTCTCCTTTTCTTCCTCTTGAAGACGTTTAAGTGTTTCCGGTTGAAGACTCTTTAGACCAAGTCGTGGGAGGATAAACTCAAAACGTTCTCTAGAAAGAGCTTTGGTGAAGATGTCTGCTGACTGGTATTCAGTCCAATAAAGTTCCACCACACGTTTTTCAACTTGCTCCCTGATGAAATGATGTCGAATTTTGATGTGTTTTGCTCTTGAGTGTTGAACATTGTTGCATGAGAGAGCAATAGCACTTTTATTATCACAGTACAGAGGGATTTTGTTGAATTCAAAGCCATAGTCAGATAATTGAGATCTCATCCATAGGATTTGAGCACAACAAGATGACATGGCTATGTATTCAGCCTCTGTAGAGGAAATAGAAGTACTCATTTGCTTCTTTGAAGACCATCTCACAAGCTTATCACCCAGAAACTGAGCACCACCAGACATACTTCGACGTGTATCTTGACATCCTGCATGATCAGCATCTGCATAGGCTGTTAGTGACATACCGGTGTCCTTCGGGTACCAAAGTCCCATATTGATGGTTCCTTGGAGATACCGAAAGACCCGTTTAACCACTTCAAGGTGCTTTTTGGTAGGCTTAGCCTAATATCTAGCACACATGCAAACAGCGAACAGAATGTCTGGTCTACTGGCTGTGAGGTACATCAGGGATCCGATCATACTATGATATTTCGTTTGGTCTGCCATGATCCCTGAGTGGTCCTCATCCAGTTTAGTACGCTCAATCATGGGAGTGTCAACAGGGTCACTAGAATCAAATCCAAATTTCTTTAAAATCTCATTTGCATATTTAGATTGATTTATAAAAATGCCTCCAGGACTTTGTGAAATTTGTAATCCCAAGAAAAATGACATTTGTCCCATCATTGACATTTGAAATTTGGAACCCATTTCATTTGAAAAATGATCACATTCATTGGTGTCAGTCAAGGCAAAAATAATATCATCAACATTTATTTGAACGTGAATTAAATGTTTTCCTGACTTTCTGGTGAACAATGTCGGATCAACTGCTCCTTTGCTGAATCCAGTAGATAGAAGAAACTTTGATAGCGTATCATACCATGCCCTTGGAGCTTGCTTTAAACCGTAAAGAGCCTTCTTCAAATGATAGATGTGGGTAGGATGCTCTGGATTCACAAATCCTTCAGGTTGGCTGACGTATATGACTTCTTTAAGATCTCCGTTAAGAAACACCGTCTTTAAATCCATTTGATAGACTACCATGTTCTTACTTGCATCATTAGCCAAGAAGATTCTGATTGCCTCGATACGAGCAACAGGAGCAAATGATTCTTCAAAGTTAATACCCTCCTCTTGACGGTATCCTTTTACAACCAATCGATCCTTGTTCTTTAAAACATCACCATGCTCATCAAGTTTCACTTTGAAGATCCATTTTAGAGCAATGATCATAGCACAATCTGGAGCAGGTACTAATTCTCATACATCAAGTCGATCAAACTCATGAATTTCTTCTTGCATGGCATTGAACCAGCTTGTAGAAAACTAGAAGGGGGGTTGAATAGTTTACCGATTAAAAACTTTGTTTTGAAACTTATTGAAAGATCAATTGATATTGATCTTAAGTATGTTAATGAAAAATGCAAGCAATATGTAATAGGTAAGTAAGGAAAGAAATGATCAAACCACAACAAGTTGTTTATAGTGGTTCGGCCTACAAGGACTCTTTTTCCTTGCCCTACTCCACTCCCCGAGTCTCACACTCGAGAGTTTAACTTCACTAGTCAACAAGCTCCTTTCACCGACGGAGAAAACCTTTACACTTCGCTTACACTATTTCCGACACTAAGCTAGATGTCGAGTTCTTTCCAAGGGTACAACTACTCCCACACACAATGTATTTTGAGGACTAAAATACTAACCACTCACACTCACAAGATTATGATGGTTTGATACAACAATGAAGTATGGATCAACACTAGATCATACAACACTAAACAAACAAGACTTCCAACTTCTCGTTGAAGCTTGAATATGACTTGATCTTCTTTGCTACAAAAGAGATCACTAATATGATATGAAACTGAGTTAGAAAGGTTAGAGAGAAGATATGTATGAGAGTATGTTAGAAAGGGATGAGAAACTACTTGGCTTGGCATTGCTATTTATAGCCAATTTGGACAGGAGCGTCCACGGACCGCGGACCCCTAAAAAGGGTTCCGCCCGTGTACCCAATTGGTACCGCCAGTCTGACAGTCAAGATATCAAATCTTGCCTAAAGTCAACTCTATCTAAGTAAGATTGTGCAAGATATGAAGAGTACAAATCTTCACAAAATATCTAATGGAATCTTCCAATGATCTCCATGATGTAATACATGATGTCAAAATGTTGTATTACTATTAATAGAAATATGCAAATGCTTAAGTAGTGTTTGGTTTTAAGAACCTAACACATTCTACAAACTACTATCATACATAATGATTAGAGTCATATCAAGATGTTACTAATCATAAATGTAAATGATTGAATGATGAATATATTGTTTGAGAAAGCTTGTTTTAATATCTAATAAACTTGACAAGCTTTAAGCTTTTATAAATTAAATTTACTTTTGTCGTTAACAAAACTTAGGCAAAGATCAAAAATATAAATAACGTTTAATGACGATATTTGTATTAACACAGCTGTCTTTATTCATGGCGGTTTTAACATCATTTGGTTCGATCTTAGAGAGTACGGAGTTGAAGAAGCACCATAAGGCATCAGTTGCAAGTTGTTTCCGTGTGGATATTGGACGAGAGGGGTTTCCAATGATGTTGTCCAATGTATGATCATGTGTCCATTTTCTGAGGTGTTCATGTGGCTGTTGTTGAGGGACTGAGATAGCAGAGTCGATATTTTCTTATGAGGATGGTTCTGATGATGATTCAGGAGCAAATATGTTTTCAAATGGAGCATCTTCGGGAGTAGCAAAGGGATTAACTTCATTATTGATGCCAGAAACAATTCCATGATGTACATTCGATGATTGATGATTTGTTGATGAGACAGAGTGATCAGCAACAGGCGCTTCTTGACTTAATGATATTGAGATTGAAGGGTTGACTTCATTCACAGGGATAGGAGCAGCCTTTGTTGATGGAATTGATATTTCATCAGCATTTGGTTCATAGTGTTCATCAAACATTGGATCAAACAAATTATTTAAATCATCTTCTGAAGGAGGTACATAAGGAGTTGCTGGAGTGGGATTAGAAACAAGAATAGAACTGATAGGACTACTTGATGAAGGTTGAGATGCGGGTCTAGAACTGGATTGTCCTGGAGCCATTTGCCCGGACAGCTCATCGAACGTGACATGAATAGTTTCCATGATATATCGAATTCTTTTGTTGTAGATTCGGTAACCCTTCTTGTTTGATGCATACTCTACAAAAACTCCAATGTCCGCCTTAGCTCTTAATTTACCTAAATCTTGACCATCATTTGTTGGATAGCACAAAGCACCAAACACATGAAGATAGGATAAATCAGGTTTTCGTTTATGGACAAGTTCATATGGTGTTTTTCCATGAGAGGTGTGTATAAGGGAACGATTTTGGTTGTAGCAAGCAGTGGCAATGGCTTCAGCCCACACATTGGAACCTTTGAATAAATTAGCATTGTTCTTGCGGCTTCCACAAGAGTTTGATTTCGTCTTTCAACTACACCGTTCTGTTGATGAGTTCGTGGAACACTTTTTTGATGACTGATTCCAACACTTTCATAAAAATGAATTAAGTCTTTGTTAACGAACTCTGTGCCATTGTCAGTTCGAACAATTCTGACTGTATTGTTAAGTCGAACTTGAAGCTGTTTGATTAGTTTGATGATGACATCAGGAGTTTCATCCTTTGTCCTCAAAAACTTTACCCAAGTAAATCAAGAGTAGTCATCAACAACTACTAGAATGTATTTCTTCCCATTTATCGTTTGCACTCTCATTGGTCCGCACAGATCCATATGAAGGGTATGAAGTACTTCCATTACTGAGTTTGTAGGTTTTGGTTTGTGGGCATATTTCATGCTTTTACCCAATTGGCAAGCAGAACAAAGATGATCTTTTTCATTTTTTTAATCTGGGTAAGCCTCTGACAAGATCCTTTCTGGAAAGGTTATTAATGGTGCCGAAGTTCAAGTGATTGAGACGACGATGCCATAACCATGACTTTGTTTTTGAAGCCTTTGACAACAAGCAGATTGGAGAGGACTTCATCATGTCTTCGATAGAGATGGTGTATAGATTTGAACCACGGGTTCCTCTTAATAGTTCCATACCATCGAGTTCTCTAACGAAACAAGTATGTTTTCTAAATGCCGCTTCTAGATCAGAATCACAAAATTGACAAACCGAAAACAAGTTATGACCAAGACCTTCAACATAATATACCCTGGAGATTACACTTTTTCCAACTACATAATCACCATAACCCATAATTGCTCCAAAATGGTCGTTCTCGAATCTAACAGTCCCGATGAATTTACTCACTAAGTTCATGAGCCATGACCGGTCTCTAGTCATATGCTTGGAACAGCCTGAGTCCAAGTACCACTGAATGATTTGAACGATCTGCAGTTGAACACAAACAAGAATGGATAACCGGATAATTGGGATCCCCATGCAAGAATGGATTCCACTTGGTTAGTAACAGTGATTGGAACACCCACATCAGAAGTAGAAACAATGGAATCATTAGAAATAGATGCAGTGCTAGTGTCCATATTTGTCATATTCAAAGTATGTTCACTTCTTAAGAGAATAGTTCTACCAGTAGGCATCCATTTTCTACTGGCATTTACTTAGCAAATATAGGGCAAAACTCATTAACCTTACGCCCAGTTGGTATCCATTGATAACCTAGATTACTTAATTTCATTCCTGTGGGTTTCCACTGTTTTCTAACTTTTTTTCGCCTTTGCCTTTTAGCCTTTTTAGATTGAATTTTAACATTAACAGTTTTATCAGGGCGTTTAACAGCATTAGACAACTCATTCACATCACATTCAAGATTAGTAACAGAAACCACGCAATCATCATTAAATGTTTTGCCAAAAGTAGCAGAATTCGCATTAATTACAGTACGCTTAAAGCTAACACTAGAATCAACATGATTCGTTTTATTCGACTCAAACTTAATATTCCTATGATGATCTTCTACTCTCTTCCAATGCACATTCTTAGCTTGCGAGGTCCTATCTTGCTTGGTATTGCCTGGAGGCTTTGAACCGCTTGCTTTAATGTCACTGATTACTCCTGTAGAGGGAATTATAGGAACATTAGTTGGTTGATCTACTTTTTGCATTCCTGAACTAGATGTGCAGGGATCTGAACTACTTGAAGGCACATTAGTGTTCACTTTCTTGAAACTGGGCATAGAATGGTTTGTATGCTTAGCACTAGGCATAGAACAAGGCATCGCAGCTTTGCCTTTAGCACCTAAGGATTTAGGACATGTTGCAATTAAACATTCTAGCAGCTCTTGAGATCGTTTGGCCTGGATGCAATCAAACCTAACTTCTCTATCAAGAGGTTTATTAATGAAATCCTCTTCCACAATCTCACAGAGACATTCTAGACTATCCTTAAGGTGAGCACAATAGTAATGAAACACAGGTTCATTATTCCTAATATGAGGAGGAATGTATTTAACAGTCACAATATATTTGCAGTCTGAGGATGACTTTGATGTAACATTCTCATTAAAAACAAGCGGCAGTTTCCCTTTTTCCTGACTCCTTAAATTCTCAATTTCTTTTTGTAAAGACGTTATTTTTTCGTTGTTTTTGTCACGAGTGACTTTCATTGAATCATATAACTCTTTAAAGTGTCGTTTAACTTTTTCATTTTATTCTAGAAAACTCTCATTTTCCTTTTGTAAAGCATTAACCAAGTTTTGAAGATGAAAAGTTTGAGAATACAGAGAATCTAAAGGAGGAGGCATTTGGGAGCCAGTCACATTGTTCTTTTCACCCTTTAATTGAGAGATTTGGGCTTTCAGCATTCTGATCGTGTTACAATGAGCTCGAATCTGTTCATCATGTTTTTTAATTTCAAAAACTGTATCAAATTTAGGAGCATCCAAGGATGTCTTGATATTTAAGGTTTTAACATTTTCTTTCAGATGTTGATATTTTAATTGCAAAGCAAGATGCTCAACTTCCAATTTAGAAAACTATTTCACCAGGTTATCATGATCATCCTTTTCAACTTTATCATGCAGTTTAGAGTTAGTTTTTTCAAGCTGAATGACACGATCATGGTTGACTTTCAGAGCAACAGATAATTCATGAAATTAAGAAGCATTAATGGAACAATTCGTAGCAGTGTAAAACACATCTTGAGTGATACATTCAGAAATAAGATTCTCATTCAAGGTATGCAAGTTCTTCCTCTCAATCTCATTATACTTTAATTCTCGCTCATAGTCACTAACCTCAACTATCATTGCATCAAATTCCTTTTCCATTTCTTTAATATCCGAATCCATCCCCTTTTTAAGACTCTCAAATTGATCTTTTAGTTGTTTAAAGAAAGGTATAACCTCAGTTAAATAGCATTCTTTAGTTTGATCAAAACCCCTTTCCCCTTCAGTTATCTCAGTGGGTGTGATCCTTTTCTTACAAGTTTTCTCAAAATCAACAAATAATTGAAAAATAACATATTGACTGATTAAGGTCTTGCTTTTAGTGGCAATAGTTCTAGGAACTAAATGCATTGGTGTATTTGGAGGATACACAGTCGCTGAAGGCATTTTCCTAAGGGGAGGGTTTGTTACAACAAGATTCTCTGCTTTTTGCTTATCTAAATCCTTTTTTCAAAACACTTGTTCGGGTGTTAGCAATGTTTGAGGCTTAAACTTGTTCAAAGAAATCCAATTTTCCTTCTTGTAATCATGGGGTTTGATCGTTATATTATTCTTTTTACATTCAGGATCTTCTAGCTTCTTATTCATTTTCTCCCTAGAAGCATCACCTAATTTTCTATCTTTCTCAGTGCACTCAACGCAACTAGGTTTCTGTCTAGGTTTAAGAATCTCATTACCATCATAGATTACATTTTGAGCGGCTCTAGCCTTTTTAACAACCTCATGATTGGATTCCACAACAAGGGAAATGCTATGCTTATCGCTTAAGACTCTATGCTTAGTGATCAAGTGAGCAGTCTGAATGGTATTTCCTTGTACGTACAACTTATTTTCGAGCTTGTTTTTTAAAGTTTTTAGATTGGAAAAATCATTCAAAAGTTTTGATTCCTTAGCATTGAATTCTTGCTTAAGCATTTTAACATTTTCTTGAAGTTCTTGTTTTTGCTTAGCAGTTTTGGAAAGCTTTTCTTGTAAGGAGTTTAACTCTTGTTTTAATACTTCTTCTCTAAAATTACTTTTTCTAATAATTGTACGCATTTGGTCATCCATTTCCTGCTCACGAGTGGTCAACTCAAACTTAGCACGTTGTTCATAAATAGCAACTTCTTCTTTATAGGCATTCAGTTTAGAGACAACAGAATCATCAGGGGCACATGCAGTGTATTCATCAAAGACATAGTCCTCATTGACTGCGAAAGATGCATTACTTGGTACAATCTCACTTTCACTTTGCTTCACATATTGATCATATGGGACAATATTGGTATTACCATCATCATCAATATCTGATTCATAAGTTTCAAGATTTTGTACTTTATTATGCATCTTTTGCCCATCAACATCATCATATAGTTTTAATACCTTAGAAATAATTTTGTCTTTGGATGGATTGGCCTGTTGTGGTGGAGAGACCTTTGGAGAGACCATAGGTGAGATGCTTGCCATGAAGATTGTTTGAGCAGTAGGTTCGTCATCGACATCAGAGTCGAATGCATCACAGTCAGCTACTTGAAAGGCATTCTGATGATTATGACCTATCTCATGAATTGGTTGTTCATCAACATCAGCATCATAGTTTCGGGCATTTCCCACAGCAAGAAACAATGACTCCTCTTCATCCAAAGCGGCTCCATTATCCTGAGCTTGCACAAGCAACGTCTTGTCTCTGAAGTATTCGGCATTCTGTGGACATTTGGGAGATGAGCAGTTCCTTGCAATGTGTCCCTCACCACCACAGTTGTAACATTTGATTGGCTTTGCTTTTCCTTGATTTCCAATCCTTCCCCGATTCTGATTTTCCCCATATCCTCTACCAACTCCTTCTCTTCCCTGTTCATACTGCCTTTCTTGAACTGGTTGCACCATAACCTCCCATCTCTGACAGTTGCTTGATTGTGTGGATTGGATGCTATTCTGAGGTTATTGTTGGTGTGTGGAAGAGAGTTCATGTTTTGACTGACCATGAGAGACAGTTGATTGATGAAGTTTTCCATGAATGTGTTTGGGTCTGGAGGCTTATATGATGGATCAGGGATGAGTTTATAATTACCATCACCCATGGGAATGACTTGAGAAGCTTTGGTAGTAATACCAACATTTGTGTAAAAGGCTGTTGAGTCATTTGAGGAACGTGTTTCTCCCTGGTTGGTTTTGAACTGTTCTAGAATCCTTTTCTCAAACATAGCATGTCTCTCATTCTGGAGAAGGAAGGCATACAGTTTCTCATAGTTGGTGTGTCACACCCTCAAATTCCTGGGGGATGACGATCATAGCATCAAAGTTACAGTTATATCGAACGACCTAAAGTGTCGTTTTGAAAATATCGTTTGATTCAGTAAAATAATCAGAGTTTACAAAACATAGGTCCCAATAGATTTCCAAGATACCAAAATAAGTTTGTTACAACCAAACGATAGCTAAGTGCATAAAATAT
The DNA here is from genome assembly GCA_019973895.1 of Chrysanthemum seticuspe. Taxonomy (NCBI): domain Eukaryota; kingdom Viridiplantae; phylum Streptophyta; class Magnoliopsida; order Asterales; family Asteraceae; genus Chrysanthemum; species Chrysanthemum seticuspe. Next base: position 7,419,587 of record BPTQ01000003.1, on the reverse strand, counting down.
AGGTGAGACGCGTCGACACCGCGACTCTATGATAAGTCCACATGCATGCCATGAAGTGAATGCCTTAGATACCTGAGATAAAACATGCTAAAAGTGTCAACACAATGGTTGAGTGAGTTCATAGAGTTTGGTTAACAAGTAAAGCTTTTAAAGAGCGATCATGCAATAAAGGCAAAGTTTTTGGTCATTAAGAATAGTCCACAAAGCAAAGGCATTGTAAATCCACTCAGCTCCAAGTTCCGCCCATACAAAACTTGCAACCTGTGTGTTCACAACCCACTGCCAAAATATGTCTAGTTTATGTTCAAGCACACGAGGTCAAATGAGTTCCCAAAGCAAAGGCATTGTAAATCCACTCAGTTCCAAGTTCCGCCCATACAAAACTTCCAACATGTGTGTTCACAACCCATTGCACAGAATATAGTATGTCTAATAGTCGAGTATAAGTTACCACAATAATTCACAATATAGCACCACGTATATAATAATGTATGCCAGGCAAAGCCCCTAGAATAAATAATATGCGTCCCGTAACGTAGTGGACGAGAGGTTGGCCGACCTCTAATAGCGCTATCCATACTACCTACTAATAGGAGACTAACAATGCGAATGTACGAACGGTACATCATACAACTATTATATACAATTAAGAACACTCCGAACATGGGAGAATTTGCACACTCCACCGATAAGGCGAGAATTAGTATTGCTCCGTTCACATAGGGAGACTTTGCACACTCCACCAATAAGGCGAGAATTTTTGAGAACGCTCCGTTACATAGTGAGACGCTCTGCTCCGGACCGGGGAGGCTTTAGGTTGCTCCGAACAAGGGAGACTTTATAGTGATGCTCCGAACATGGGAGACTTTATAGTGATGCTCCGAACATGGGAGACTTTATAGTGATGTTCCGAACATGGGAGACTTTAGGTCAAGGTCATAACACGTACGGTTTAATAAGTTCAAACAAGTGATTAGTTTGTATCTAAGTTCAAGAGTTCCGTTCAAAAGTTCGTAATTAAGTTCAAAGATTTAAGTCGAGTTCAAAAGTTCAGAATAGTCAAACAGCTCGAATAATATCAAAAGGTTCAAGATAGTCGAAGCGTTCAAAATCATGTCAAACAAGTTTAAAATATATCAAAAGGGTCCTTGTACAAGTTAAAAGAGTTTAACTATATGTCAAAAGGTTCATATCAAGTCCACAGTGTTCACTTATATGTTAAAGGATCCAAATTAATTTAAAAGAGCTCAAATATACATGTCGAAGGGTTCAAAATCAAGGAAAGTGTTTCAACTAATAGTGTTCATAACATAGTGATCAATTTAGTTCGGACATAATCTACTTACGCGCACATAGAGTGAAACAAAAGATATTTAAGTTCATATAGATGTAAAGTAAAAGCAAGTAGTTGAGCATGTATCTCCCCCGAAGAGTTTATAAAACAATTAAACGAGTAAAAGTGAGGCTACGAACTCACCTGTTGCAATAGTTATGATGACAAAGTGGATGCACAGAAATGAGACGCAACTCTCTAACCGCGACCTATTATGAATGATATGATCTAATATAAGTCATGAAACAATGTCGTACATGCAAACTTATATGATATCCATACCACTTGTACATTTGAAAATAATGTTTATCGTCGAAATATATGTTTATGACCTCTTGTCAAGTTACAAAATACTTTACCAGTATTTACGTCGAAATGATATCCTACGATAATCATTCAGTGATTTATTAAGAAATTATAGTTTTTCGTCGTAAAATAATGTCATTGAAAATTTCATGAAAGTGACTAAACGGCCTTGAAAAGCTAGTCGTAAAATGGTGCACCTCGAGTGTTAGGAAACAAACTCAACGGTTTTGGGAAGCTTGTATCATTATCTCAAAGTTTTAGCATTTAAGTTTTCATCCTAGAGGTCTCGATCATGGAGAAAAATATAAGTAAAGTATGGTACTTGTGTCCAAAATATTGTTTAAGGGTGGTTTTCGGCAAAGTTTAAGTGACCGAATTTTATTCATTACAACTCCGCTTGACGAACGGTTGGACATTTTGGAAAATAGGCTAGGCGAACTCACTTTTACTAGAAGACACCTCGTTATAAAAAGTACTACGTCGATGTTAAAAACGACCCTCAACATGGTCACTTGTTGCCGTATTACTTGTCTAATAGAAATATATTAGTTTTTCTTATATAATATAGTTACGGCAACTTTATGTAAACACGTGTAATTTAATCGTTACAAGTCCGTTTTCCACGTTTTATATGTCCTTAGCTTCGTATCAAAGTATACTAATATATTTTTGATAAGTCGACACAATTTATAACGATTAAGCCTCATTTTTAACCCGTAACAAGTTAAAATAACATGCTGAAATTTCTGGATTTTATAGTTTTCGACGTCAAATTTGAAAATAGCATAACTTCTTCGTTATAACTCCGTTTTAACCCATTCAAGCGGCCACGTTTTCATTTTAAAGTATATTTTCCAAATATCTAGCCCAAAAATTTTTATCTACTGTCGAGAATTCCAGAATTCCAAAATAAGATCAGACCTTTAACTAAAGTTGTCGAAATGAGTTTTTCTTGCGCAAAACCTATTCTAACCAATTCAAAACAACACCGAAGCTATTCTAATCCTACCATAAACCTTCTTAGGGTGTCATGGGTTCCTAGACATCACCAAAAGTGATATGTTACAAGGATTAATTATAGGTTGACATATATTAATTTATAGTACATAAAAACAATTAAAGTGGTATAGATAAGCATATAACTTGCATGTTTTTCTAATATGATCATAAAAATAACTCATGAATGATCAAGAAAGATTAGTAAAATATATGAAAAGCTTACATGGATGATGAAGGGATTTTTATTGCAAACACATAATCAACCTAGAGGTTTATATTTCAAAACCTTAAGATATATAGCTAATAGAGATTGATAAACACATGAATCTTGAAAAAAAAATATTTGATCCCTCCTCTTGATCCTAGCTTGGCCGGTTCTAATGAATGAGAAAGAGAGAGTAATATTTTCTTTTACACCTTAGATATGTGTATGTATGTGTAAGTGTTAGTATAATAATATATATGTATAAGTATCTAGATACTGTATTTGGTACAAGAATTGGTGTGTCATCCTCCTTGGTCGACATACATAGAAATATAGAAGATTAGATGCATTTTGTTGTAGTTAAATATACATATGTAGAAGCAAAAGTGTTGACATTTAAGAATCATTAGTAACTTGTGTACTTATTTAAGCATTTAAGGTAGCGTTAGCTAAAAATAAATTTTAACGGATCAAAATAAAATATATTGAAGTCATAAAAATTATAAAAATACATTCCTTACAAAAATTGAGTGAATAATAATTATCGTGTAGTTTTTACGAAAACCGTCGTAATTATATAAATATAACAATTTATATACAAAATAAATTTAAAACACCGGGTAAACTAATAATATAATTTTTATGGTCTTAAATTGAGTATAAAAATATATCAGGATAAGTTTTGGAAAGTGTCGGGTCAATTGTTCAAAATAAATGATCGTACAATAGCGTTTATTTAATAAGAAAATATACGTTAATGAAATATAAATTTTTTTTTCTCCCAGATTGAATAGTAAAATTTGAAAATTGACCAGAAATTGAGAATTGTGACATGGTGTTCTTCAATCCTTTGGTTAGCTTCACAGAGGTGACAAACTTGTGCCATTCAGGATTCATGTTGTTCACAAATTTTGAGTTCAGCTGAATGTTTGGCATGGTCATTTTGATGTTCCTCATGTCATTCACAAGCTTATGGAATCTCACGTAGTACTCATAGACACTCTCATCTGGTTTCATCTTGAAGTGCTCAAACTCATCATACAGTTATGATTCTCTGTCTTCCTTGGTTAATTCTGAACCTGAGAGAAGCATCTTGACATTATCCCATACTGCCTTAGCTTCAGTGTTGTGATTGATAAGCTTGTAGATATCTTTTGAAAGACCCTGAAGTATAATGTTAGAAGCCCTGATATCAGCATCGAACCTTTTTTTTCCTTATCATTGAGCTCATCATACGTCTTTGGTCTATCTATTCCATAGATCATTGTTCCATCTGCAGCTGTATCAATTAAGTCTCTTGTCACTACAACAAAAGTGGCTTTTTAGGACCCTTTGTGTGGGACGGTATGATAATGGAGTCCTAAAAAACTGTTTAATAGGACATATGAGCGTTTAGGGTCCTTTTTAAATATTTGCTACTTAGGCGATGTCCTAAAAAGGTATATAATAGGATGGTCGATGATTTGGGGTCCTATTATCATATAACTTAATATAACACTTAAAATATGGATCCTAATAAATTACCTTTATAAGACGTTTATTCATTATGGTTGTATTATAATAAACCATAATAGGACACTTGAGTTTTGAGTCATAAGACATCAGTTAGTTAAAACGCTTATTCACAAAAAGTTTTATTATAGCAAAATTTAATAGGACCTTTGACACGTGGGTATTATAATGTTAACCTTTATAGGACGCTTATGTACAATGGTTTTATAACATCATTTTTTTAAAACGATTATTTGCAAAAGTTTTATTATAACAAAACTTAATAGGACCCTTAAAGGATGCATATTAATTATGGTTTTATTACAATACACCATAATAGGACACTTGATATATAAGTCATAAAACATTAATTATTTAAAACGCTTATTCGCAAACGTATTATTAAAACATAACTTAATATGACAGTTGACACTTGGGTCCCATAGATTGATACACCATCATAAGACACTTGATATTTGAGTCATAAAACATCGGTTTTATGGAACACTTATTCGCAAACGTTTTTTTTATAAGAAAAGTGAATAGGACCCTTGACAATAGCGTCTTATAACGTTAACCTTTATATAACGCTTATTCATAATGGTTTGTTTATGATACACCACAATATGGCACATCTTTTTAGAGTCGTAAAACATCCGCTTTTTATAAGGCTTATTCAGTTTTATAGAACCCTTAATTGCAAAAGTTTTATAAAAATGTACACATTTTTTCATCTTCCTCGCAATAAAATCTAACCCGCCCGCTCAATTGTCCGCCTAAACTCCCAAATTTTGTGATTGATGGCGCCATTATTTTTCACCAAAACCTTCTTAGCGGGATCTCCTCCAAAAGTTTTACTTTAATCCGCCAAAACAAACCTTTGCTATTCAGTTCCCTCCTCACTTCATCTTCCCAATTAGTGAAAACCCTAGATCTAAAAACACAACCACCACCAACAGCACCACACACGAAATTAACCACCAACAGCACCACACACGCACTGCCACACACACGCACCACCACCATCACACGCCGTACCTCCACCTTCACAGCAGACCACCACCATCACGATTTGAACCAAAATACATTTAGTTTAAACTTTAAAGGTTTGTGTTTTAATTTTAATTTTAATATTCTTTTGTTTTTTTTGTTTAATTTATATATTTTTAAGTTTATTGTTTATATAGATTTGTGTTTGTGTTTGTTAAATTTTGTTTGTGGTTGTGTAGTACCACCGCTCGCCGCCGTCTCTTCTCTTGACCACCACCGCCGGTCACCACCACCTACTTTTTGTGTTTGATTTGGGTAGTACCGCCACCTGTTGTCTTGCCGCCGCCTTCTCGTTTCGTGCCGTACCCATCTCTTGTGTATGTATTTTTATTATTACATACTTGTATTTGTTTTAAGGTTAATGTGCAGGTTGTTGATGAATTTTGAGATGTTGAGGTTAAGGTAGTACGAGCTAAGATGTCGAGGTTAATGTATGTAGATTGTTTAAGGTATGTAGTACGTAGTAAGCTAGTTAAGATGTTGAGGTTAAGGTAGTAAAATAGTGGGGCGTTTATAGGTTGTTAATGAATGTTTTTGTTTGATTTTTTTATGTTTGATTGTGTTTATGTTTGTGTTTGATTTTGTGCAGCCGAACCAACACTACTTCTCTTCCTTTCTACTTTTCATCTTCTCATCCTCTATTTCAGCCGTGACACTAGTATGTTTTTTTATTCAATTATTTTGTATTTGTTCATTGTATATAATTTAATTGTTTTGATTTTTGCGTTTGATTAGTAATGTATTTGGTGTCGGGATGGTATTTGAATGATATTTGAATTTGGATATACATTTGTGAATATGCGTTTATATATAGTTTGTGTTTATATTGTTTTGTTTATAGTTCATAAAAGAAAAGCATCATGAGGACTTGGTCGAGACTTGGCTCACTCATACGGATAAAGACGACGTGTTCCAGACTAAGGAAAACGAGAGGTTATATGTAAGTAAATTTTTTTAATTAGTTTGCTAACGAGAGGTCCACTGGTTAATGGTTTTTTACTTTAATACTAAATGGACTGATTTTTTGTCGTTTAAGTTTCATGTAATTTTAAAACTCTCAATGCAAGTTTAATTTAAGTTTTTAATTCCTGAGCATTTTTCATTTTATTAATGTTCTTAAATTCTGTTTCTTTATTTGTTCTAAAGAGTTGCTTAATTGTATACACTCATTCTGAGTTGCTGTTAGTGGTACAATTTCAGGTTTCAAGGTTTCAAGTTTAAATTTTGAAAACATTTTCTAGTTTTATGCCCAATAGGGTGTTTGGAATTGCCTTACTCTTGGGTCAAAATTGATAATTTGACCCATTTTGATTCTAAAATCAATGGTGAAGGTCTTTTGCAAAGTATTTGGTGAAATTTTGAGTCATAAATTCACATTTCAAAGAGCTTTGGTAATTTTTCTTTCTGTCTCATAGTCACTTTCAGCCTAGCTATTACTTTTGCGAGATTAATTTTTAGATGGTTTAAGTTAGATTTAGGATTGGAATTTGTTTGTGCTAGTAGTTAGTAGAACTAGGTCTATTAGTGTTAGCTTGTTTTTCACTTTTGGAGCTTAATTGAATGCTTATTATTGCCTTCAAATTAGCCCCTTTGCCTTTTCTGTTACTGTGCACAGGACACAAATAGACTCCAGCAGCCTGGTTGCATGGCTTATTTACAATCTGTAATAAGCCCTTCATCAGCTAGAGATAGGGGCAAAGGTTTGTCTACCTGATGAACTTGAAATACCCATAAGCTCAAGAGCTTATACCCTTTGTAGCTTGTCCAAAATAAGTTTCAAAACAGCCACCCTAAGTTGTTTTCGAAACTGTTTGAGATAAAATCCCAGCAGCCTTTTCAGCTTATTTATAAGCTGTAAAGTGCTTATTCAGGCTACATATTTGGGGGCAAAAGGCAGTTGGCTGGGTGGACTCTAAGTGGCCAGAAGCTCATATGCTATTTCCCTCTCTAGCTTATTCAAAATAAGCTCTAAAGGTACCCCTTGGACTGCTTTTTTTGGCTGCACAGCACAACAGCAGATATTTTTTATTTATTTTTATTTTTTTATTTTTTTTTTTCTTTTTGTGCTTATTTAGATTAGCTTTGGCTTATTCTGATTCCCTTAGTTGCTTATTAGTGCATTAGGTTAGTTTTTACTGTTCTTAGATGCTTTTAGCTTATTTATGTCTTCTAATTGCTTAATCATCACACTTGTAGTTTAGGATCCCCCACTAGTGTAGCTTATTTGCCAACTGCTTATCCCTGTTTCTATTGGCTTATTTCAGTTAGACTTAGCTCATTTTCTTTCCTACTGCTTATTTCTCCTTTTGTGTTTCTTATCCAACTGTTTGCATTTGCTTATTTGTGCTCAAGTGAACTAAAAGGCGTGTTTGGTTTGGATCTGTCACCAATCAAAAGCAATAAGCTGCTTATACAGCTTATTCAAGAGGTTTTAGAAGAAAAGTATTTACAAAGGTTACTTATATTGATTGCATCTTCATTTTCCAATAAGCAAAATTCTCAAAAAAAAAAAAAAAAATATAAGAGTTTCAAAAAAGCTTATTTTCTAGTTTATAAGTTTAGTTTTTGTTAAAAAAATAGCTTATGGTAAAAATTGAATCTAAAAATAATGAGACAATTTAAGGTTAACTTGCTTTATATTATTACAGATATGAGCGAAGATGAAATATCAGAAGATGGTTTTGAAAGTGACGAGAATGACGAAATTGAGCATTTTATGTTTGAAAATAATCAAAACGGGATAGAATATGGGAATGATAGTGAAGATGGTTCAGAAAATGAGGATGTTGAACTTGTTGACGCACAACTTGATGGCGCTAACATGGAAAAAGCAGGTTAACTTGAATTACATAGTCTAACATCTTGTGTCACATACTGGAAAAAGGAGGTGAACTTGTTATATACTTATATCAGAATACACCAACATGTTTCTTTAAGTACAATTTCTATCAGGTCTTGTAAGGGATTGATATCATTGACTTAGTGGCTTTAATATAGTGTTTGATAACATCTTGTGTCACATACTGTAAGAAAATCTAATTTTATTATTTGGTTTTATATTTACCAGGTTTCTTTATTATGACATATGGTGGAAATCAAGATTCGCAACTATCAAATGGAAGTCTTTTGAGAATTCATGTCAAAGAAGATTTTAGTACTATCCATTATTTTAGTATGCATATTTTGTGTTCATGAACTTTATGATAGTTTGACTTTTGACAAATTTGTATTTGGAATATGATATTGCTATGATGGAAATGAGTTATCTATCCATGTATAATTAAAACTTTACCTATATTTGTAGTTTTGGATTTTGTTGAGCAATTATTTGGCATGAAATGAATTAGTGTTGCCTATAGTAGAAAAAGTGTTGCACTAGTATTGTTAAAACGAAAAAGAAGTGTTGCGATAGATGATGGAAAGTGTTGCATTTGATGCGTAAAAGTGTTGTCATTGGTTGGTGTTGTGTAATAAGAAGTGTTGCACATGAGTATTAAAAGTGTTGCAATATAAAAGTGTTGCATTTGTAAAAAGAGCAACACTTTGACAAAAGTGTCCTAAAATAACATGTTAGAACATTGGAAAAGTGTCCTAATATGTTTTTATTAGGACGTTATTTGTGTTGTTTATAGACCTAAAATGCGACCATAAAATTGGTATCATAATCTTATTTGAGTTATTAGTACCCTTTTCTTGGTTGCTAAAATAGCTATGATGTTACATCATAAGCGTCCTAACAATACTTTTAAGGACATTTTTATGTGTCTCAAAAGATTAAAAGTAGGTAATCACATGTTAAAACATTGTAAAAGTGTCCTAATATGGTTTTATTAGGACGCTATTTGTGTTGTTCATAGACATCATAAAATTGGTTTCATAAGGGTTAGGACGCTTTGGACCTATTACAACCGCCTTACATGAAACGCTTTCATCCTTGGTCCTATTAAATGAATGGTCCTAAAAAGTACCATTTTATGACGCTTATGGGGGTCCTAAAAAGCCACTTTTCTTGTAGTGTGTAGTCTCAATCTGATAAGGTCCTTCATCAATAGACTTGAGAATGTTGACTTCGTTTTCCTTTCCAAGACAGTACAATCTGATTCATTGTGCCCAAGAGTCGTAGGCAGTTCTGTTAAGCATGGGTGGACGAGTGTCTGAGCCAGCTGCTTGAACATCCTCAGCAACAGTGGAGATGATTGTAGGTACGTTGGTAGACATGTTAACAGATTACACGGGATTTTATAACTCTATGATTAAACCGGGAAATAGATTCTTTCACGGGATTTTACTAAATCAACAGAAAACCGTATTACAAACAAAAATCAACCAAGTCGCTAAGAATACTTGAACCAAGTCGCTAAGATCAAGTTGCTAAGACCCAAGTCGCTGGACACAAGTCGCTAAAGCACCAAGTCGCTACACAGTCAAGTCGCTAAAGAGCAACTCGCTAAGGTCCAAGTCGCTAACACCAAGTCGCTAAGAGTACCAAATCGCTAAACAGTCAAGTTGCTAAAGAACAACTCGCTAAGATCCAAGTCGCTACCACCAAGTCGCTAAGAATTGTGACAGCAAGTCGCTAGACATAGTTAAGCTGCTAAAGAACAACTCGCTAAGACCCAAGTCGCTAGTATCAAGTCGCTAACAATTTGCACTACAACTCGCTAACAATTCCTGAAGCAAGTCGCTAACCTTACCAAGTCGCTAGCCGTAGTGGGGAATCCACTAACTTGTACTATTTGCCGGCTTGTCTCAATAGACAAGTCGCTAGGCTGAAGTCGCTAACAACTAACACTGTAACTCGCTAACTTTTACTGAAGCAAGTCGCTACGATGAAAATCACAACGAGAACCAAGTCGCTAGCAAGAAAAACTTCAAAAACACACTTTTCAAACCAAAACAAGCTCAACCACAGTGATTCAAGCTTACCAAATCAAAACCCAAGCACTTACAATGATTCTAAACACAAAAGTACACCCAAAATTCAAACTTTAACACTAGAAATGATCCAAATGATGCAAAAACCACTAAACTTTTTCAAACTCAAAAACCAACTAAAACCACTAGAAATCCCAGGATATGTAAGAGAGATGATCTAACCATGGCTCTTGATACCATTTGTAACATATTAGATTTCACAAACACACTAAACTAATGATCAAATAGGCATATACTAGGTTTTAGAGAGAGAAAGAGTTAGATGTTTTAGGAAATTAGTGAGAGAAAATGAAAGTATTATTATGAGCTCCAACCCTCTACCTTGGGAGGTAGAGAGTATTTATAGTTCTTACATAACTCGCCACCAACGGGCTGTGGATCAGGCATACAGTGGGTAAAGACCCGTCTGTCCTCCACGGTGTTACAAACTAAATACTACTTAACTTATAATAATCTACGACTACGAGCTTTCTAACGATTACATATACTTGAGGTGACCGACTCTTTAATGACTGGATTTTCTAAATCCTAACAGAACAAGAAGTAGTGCACGTTTTGGCTTAGGGAGGTTGTACCTTAGCTAGATGTTGTTGTACATGGGGTTAGAAACTGTAAGAAACTTGGTTAGGGCTTTTAGTTATGTATTGCCAAGTCTAGTCATGTTTAGTGTAGTGAACATATAGTTTAAGTTAATAAAAGTATAGTTTTAGGTTTTGTGCATTACACACTTGTACCTTGAGCATTAGGGTGTTGTACTTAGTTTCATAAAATACGTGAAAATCTTATTTTAAGACTTGTGTATTATGGACTTGTATAGTGTGCTTTAAAGTGAGTACACTAAGGTTTACAATGGGTTTTATATTAAAAGTTAGTCTTCATGCATAAGAACCTTATACATTTGTTTGAAGAACTTGTACACTTATATTTTATTGAAATTATGTATATATTATTCAGGGTTTGTGATTTTATTACATAAAATCATAGTTTTGTGAGTTTAGGGCTTATACATGGAAATATCATAAAATTAGGGTTTCATGCTTTAAATTCTTGTACATTAGCTTTGGAGTATTGTACTTTAGGGTTTATGGTTTAGTCACTCAAAACCATCGTTATCATAATTTAGGGTTTTGTGAAAACTCAAATAGATAGAAAACGTTTAGCTTGCATGTTTTGAAATCGTACGTTAATGAATTAACGTAAAGTGGCAAATAAAAGTTGAATACTTTGATACTTGACATATAAGTATGTTTATGTGAAATAAATATAAGGTCTTCGGTGTCGGTCTGCGTGTGAGCACGTTCATTGAAAATGTGAGTTACATCACATGTTGTGGTCAAATAAGTTGATATCGGAAAAAAATGTATACATAGAAAATGGATAAGTATTCGTTATATAAAGTAAGGTAAATTAACAGTTGTTACAACAAGTCCTTCATAATTAAAAAATTGACAATGATTATACTATTATATTTTTTTTATTTTAAATATTAATACATGTCAAAAAGAAAGTACCAACTACATATTGGAAATATAATTAAATTTGGTACTTTAAACTATTTTGTCCAAACTAATTTGATAAATATCAATTTTCTTCTATGTTTATCTTTCTATCATAAACACATACCAAAAAGAAAGTACTAGCGCTACGGGTAGTATATTTTAAATTTTGGTACATCTAAACTTTTGTGTCGATATGTGTTGGATTTTGTTGTTGGGCTTTAGGCCCTTGGATAATGGTCATTTTTCTTCTAATTTCAAAACAAATAGCACATCTGTTTAAATTTAATACATGTTACAGAGGTAACTGTTGGGTAACGGTCATATACCTCTCTATGAAGTGACATTCCTTGTTCACCTATACACGTAGGCACTCCCTGAATTGAGTTTACATTATAGCATTGATGACCGTTATCCAACAGTCATTTAAACCATTATCTTTCTATAAATTGAAATTAGTTTTGACACACAGTTTACACACGTTCTTTATCCCTACATATTTCTTCAAATCCTATTTCTGTCTCATTTTTAATTCTTCTAGCATGCCTACCTCTCAACTAATGTGCATCACTTTTTTTATTCATTATGTTTCTATGTCCTTATGACCATCATAAGGCTGCTACAGACATAATTGGATGGAGGAACGTTGCAGCGAAAAATGTCCATCCACTATTGGCTTAGAAAGTCTCTAAAGAAATAGGTGCGAAGAAACATTCTACCTTTGCTTATTTCAGACTTTCACATATATATCTTTCTATTTTCATCGATCGTATATATTGTGAGTAATACTTGTTTTATCATCAGGATTACATTCATCAAAAGTCAAACATGGAGTGGGTAAGTCAAACATGGAGTGGGTAAATCAAACCATATACTCGGTGCATCATGTATGATGGTCGGTCGCCTAGCAGGAGATTTATCCTATGTGACTTGCAAGGTTTGTTTTGTTATTTAGGGTTTGTTTGTCTAGGAGCGTTGTGAAGCATTTTGAAGCGAGAAGCGATGAGCAATAAACATTTTGATTTTTAATAGTCGTTTGGTAAATGAGCGGTGAGCTTTCCTATTTTTTAAGAATGCTCAATTTTCCAATGCTTCTTTAAGAAGCTGTGAGCGGTGAGCGGTGAGCTGCACAGCTAGTGCTCACAGCTCACAGCTCACAGCTACTGCTCACTACTACTGCTCATAGCTACTTTTTCCAAACACACTCTTAGTAGTATAATATTTTAATTTTTTAGTGATCGTGTTACTGAATGCTTCTCTTTCTGCAAGGCTTGAATGTTTCAACTAAATTACTTGAACATGCCATGCAACTTATTATTGATGATGGTTGACATATATAGAGTGTATTTGGAATTGCTTATTTGTGTGCTTATCCTTAAGCAGATAAAACACTTTTCCATAAGCATGTTGAAACCCAATTTTTAAATGCTTATCTGATATGAAATCAAAGTACTACATCGTCTTTCCCCTTGTTTTTGTAAGGCAGGCTTGCTGAAAACCTGTTTTTGGACTTGATTTAGGTGGCAATGCCATAGAAGAGGCTTTGGTTAAAATAGTCTTTCCCATTGTTTTTGAAAAATTTAGCAATTATCAGTAGAAAAACTTCACCTGACAACATAATGTTGCACAAATGCATTCGTAGTTTGGTACCATTAAACAAAATGACACTTAGTCATTGATCATCCATTATGATCTTTTTATAGTTACTCAATTTATTTCATGTATTATTACCCTTGAAATCCATTTTATTTATGATGATCATATACATTTGTAAGAGATAGTAACTCAGTAAATATATATTTGATTGTTGTAATTCATGATATCCTATCGATTTTATATATAATGGCATGACAATTTCAATTTTTTCTCTGGTTGCAATCCTAATACCTTAACATGAGACATGTGATCTCAATCGACACTGCACTTTATTTATTCTTCATGACGTATGCTATCATATAACATAAATAGTTACATATGTGATCTCAATCGCCACTACTGTGGGTATCAATGATGATAATATCCATCTACCCTTTGACCGATTTGAGACACTAGACAACTTAGTTGTATATGTACATTTCTCATAGTTATATATGTACATTTCTCATTTGGATGACTTGGCTTATAGAGACGCGGACCAGATGTGGGGCACTCTAGCCGGCATTATCAAAGATGCAGCAAAGGATTCCCTTGGGGTGGCTAGAGGAACATCGAGGTCCCAACCGGCCAATAGAGAATCTTGGTGGTTTTGCGAGGAAGTGCAATCCAAAGTCACAGAGAAACAATCTAGGTTCAGAGAGCTTCTTTTGTGCCGAGAGGGTCGCCAAGAGGAAATTACTGCGGCAGAAGAGAGATATAAAGTAGCTAAAAGAGAAGCGAAAGAGGCAGTAGCTCTGGCAAAGGAGAAGGCGTATGAGGATTTGTATAAGAAACTGGACTCCAAAGAGGGGGCTAACGACATTTTCAGGATCGCTAAAGCCCGAGAGAGGAGAAGGAGGGACTTAGGATGCGTAAGGTATATCAAAGATGAAGGAGGACAAACCATTGTAAACGTAGAGGATATCAGGAAGAGATGGGGAGAGTACTTCTCCTCTCTTTTCAATGTAGGAAGGGCTGAAGGCAGCACGGAACAAGAGAACCTTAGCCAACGTACAGAGTGCTACTATTCGAGGATTAGTCAACCAGAAGTGAAGATCGCACTACAGAAGATGGGAAGAAACAAAGCGGTAGGGCCGGACCAAATCCCCATAGAAGCTTGGAGGTGTCTGGGAGATAGGGGGTTAGATTGGTTGACGTGCCTCTTCAACAAGATCTTCTACGGGGACAAGATGCCAGATGATTGGAGACTCAGTGAAGTCATCCCTATCTTCAAGAATAAGGGAGATGTACTAGTGTGTAGCAATTATAGGGGCATTAAGCTTCTAAGCCACACCATGAAGCTTTGGGAGAGAGTTATTGAGAGAAGGTTGAGAAGGGAGACGAGGGTGTCAGAGAACCAATTTGCTTTTATGCCAGGAAGGTCCTCGATTGAGGCTATTCACCTTCTCAGAAGTCTTATGGAGAAGTATAGAGAAAGACAAAAGGACTTACATATGGCGTTCCTTGATCTTGAAAAGGCTTATGATAGCGTTCCGCGCGAGTTGATTTGGAGAACTCTTATCGACTAAGGAACCCCAAATAGATACGTGAGAGTCATTAGGGACATGTACGAGGGTGCTAAGACTCGTGTACGGTCCACAGTGGGGACCTCAGAGTTTTTCCCTGTGGAAGTTGGGCTCCACCAGGGATCCGCCATTAGCCCCTACCTCTTCGCCTTAATTCTAGATGAGTTAACTAGAGGAGTACAAGAGGGCATCCCGTGGAACATGATCTTTGCTGATGACATTGTGTTGGTGGCAGAATCGGCGGAAGGGTTAAACACCATACTTGAGCACTGGAGGAAGGCTCTTGAAGACAATGGCCTTCGGGTGAGCAGGGAAAAGACTGAATACCTGAGATGTGATTTTGGGAGGATTGAGCCAGGTCACCGCGAACAAATTGATATTCATATCGGCGATCAGATCCTCACACCCAAGGAGTCTTTTAGATACCTGGGATCGATAATACATAAACAAGGGAAGATAGATGAGGACGTAACCCACCGGATTAGAGCGGGGTGGGCGAGATGGAGGGCGGCTTCAGGAGTCCTTTGCGACAGGAACATCCCTTTTAAGTTAAATGGAAAATTCTATAAGGTGGCGATTAGACCGGCTATCTTGTACGGCTCTGAATGTTGGTCCATTTTAAAGGCACATGCTAACAGGGTAGAGGTGGCAGAACTGAGGATGCTAAGATGGACTTGTGGTAAAACCTTGCTTGACATGATCCTGAACGGAGTTTTCAGAGCAAAACTTGAGGTCGAATATATTGTTTCGAAAATGAGAGAAGGAAGGTTGAGGTGGTTCGGACATGTCAGGAGGAGGCCACAGTCAGCGCCAGTTAGAAGGGTCGAAGCGCTAGATGTAGAAGGCGTGAGAAGGAGAGGTAGACCCAATATCAGTTGGGAGGATAGACTTAAGCTTGACATGATGGAGCTTAGTTTGACCGAGGACATGATCTCAGATAGGAAGGGGTGGAGGGATAGAATTAGGATTTGCGGGTAGTGGTGCTAGGTACTTGGCTTTTAGGTGCCCCTTTTGCCTCCTTGCGTGTTGTGTACGTGGTTTGCATTGCTTTATTGTTGCTCCCTTAGGTTTTGCCTGCTTCGTTTTGCTCCCTGTGTTTTTGGTTTTTTGGTGCTACGTGTTTTTTCATCTTTTCTGCTTTAGCTC
This sequence comes from Chrysanthemum seticuspe, assembly GCA_019973895.1. Taxonomy (NCBI): domain Eukaryota; kingdom Viridiplantae; phylum Streptophyta; class Magnoliopsida; order Asterales; family Asteraceae; genus Chrysanthemum; species Chrysanthemum seticuspe. Next base: position 7,403,465 of record BPTQ01000003.1, on the reverse strand, counting down.
TAGGCCTCGTGTGCTCCTTTGCTATGCTCTGTGTTGCCTCCTTTTGTTGGTCTGCTTTTGGTTTTCTGGTGCGCGTTGCTATTGGCTTAGTTTCGGTGTGCTTGTGAGTAGTTTTTTTATCCTGTATGCCCTGTCTGCTTGTGTGCTTGCCTTATTTTCTTCACTTTTGCCTTTTGTTTTTGTCGTATGCTATCTCTATCCTTTGCACTAGCACACATGCACTTGCCGGAGGTCTCGTTGGAAGCAGTCTCCTTACACTCGGGTTCACCCTGGTGTAGGGGTAGGATCTGTCTACATTTTACCTCCCCCATACCCTGCCTAGGCGGGATTGGGTTTGTTGTTGTTGTTGTTGTTGTGTCTCATAGATATATTTGTATTGCCGATGCTAAAAACATTCTCTTTTCATATCACCAGTCCTTCAAAAGTGCACTTCAATTCTTGCAAAGATGTTGCATTATCTTTAAAGTCACGTCTCAAAACTAATGACGCTAATTCTCCGGATGAAGGGGCCATGACGCTTGCAGAGGGTGACAACCCAGTGGAGTTTGATTTAGTAAGTAAATTATTATTGGTATTATTATTATTTTTGTTTTTGATATTTGGACCTGGTAACTTTCCCATGTAAAAAACCCTTTCTTCTTTCTAAACACATTCTCTTGCAGATACACACAAAATCTCCTAGAGAGTGTAGTTGAAGAGTATGAGGTAAAAGATGCAAATCCATGCTGATATGGTTCTGGTGGTGGATAACCATCAGAAAGTTCAAAATAAGAAGAGAAAGAGAAAACCAAAGGCGTTGAAGAATGATAAATCCTTGACTGAAATCAAATGAAACGAGGAAAGAATGGGATTTGTTATTAGGAATATGAGTTTGTTACGGAGAGAGGAAATTGATTACAAATTGATAGATTGATATGTAACTAGCTAACACAATGTATTTATACCACTGTTGTAAAATGAATGGAAAATAAATTGTGGCAGGAAAATCTGTTATGACTCGTTCTTGGTGTTTGACTTTCGTTGACCATCACTTTTGTCGCATATCAATGCCCTCCCCTTCAAACATTACTTGTCCTCAAGTAATTCGTAATCAAGCATTCAAATGAAAGGAGGGAAATCGGGCTGCAATGTCTCCATATAGCTCCGCATGCATGTGGCATTAGCTACACTGCCATTGACCCACTGTACTAAGAGATACATTGTTGATGCATTACCTCTTTTTGCCATCCTTCTATCCAACACAGCTAAGGGCTCCACTGTAATGACACCATCTTTGTTGAAAGTAGGTGGAATGCCCTTGTGGATCTTTAATTGGGACACATGAAAAACTGGGTGGATTTGGGCATTTTGCAACTCCAACTTGTAAGCTACCTTTCCCACTTGTTGGATGACTCTGAATGGACCAAAGTACCTAGGAGAAAGCTTCTGATCAGGGCTGGATTTTAGGGTGTGCGGGGTGATCAACCGCACAGGGCCTTCAAATTTTTGGGGCCCCCGATGTTATAAGTAGAGGGATGATTTTGTTTAGGGTTTAACGTAATACCGATAGAAATATAGTCAGGAACTTAAGATTTTTGCGTTATATAAGTGGAACAATATTAGTTTCATGCGTTTAAAAGAAAAAATACATAATAGAGTTGTAGACCTGATATATGGCCCGAGGAAGATGATGACTATAGGAGATTTTCACTTTATACCCCTGAAGGTATATAGACTTTTCTCTTTCATCTTTATATTTTAGTTTTATTTTTAAATATAAGAACAAATGGATATACAAAATTTACACTTTCAACCCAAGTGTAGAAAAATTCTCATAATCAGCCCAATTTGTTTTAAACGATTGTTTAATACGTAGTACATCTTTTCTTTGACAAGGTTTTATGATTGGTCTAAAAAAATATTGCGATAAATCTGGATATATATTAGATACATGTTTTTATGTTTACCTAATTTTATATATTTATTTAGCATATAACTAAAATCGTAATGTTCAAGATGCTTGCGTTATCAAAGTAGCACAGGGCCCCCAAAATCCACGGGACGGCCCTGATACTCCTTGACCTCTTTTCTCATTTTCTTCCAGTAAACTTGTTCACACAGTCTCTTGGTTGTAGCCTGTTTGTAGACTATGTATAGTGTTGTGGAAGTAATGTAACAAGTCTTGTCTCAAAACAACATCACTACCAATCACCAATTTACCTTACCTTAACAGCTTATTTGAAGACCATGTATAGTGTGTAGAAGAGGAGTCGGGTGCCTGCAACTTAGTAATTAGGGCTTGTAAGGTGTCAAATGTGGTCCAAATTTCCACCATACACTGATAAAAATCACTAGATAAGGTAGTGGCCATCAATTGCAATATTATCAGCAACCACATTTTCTTTTCCTTGCTTGTACACAATATCATAGTCATATCCCATGAGTTTAGGCAAGCATTTCCTTTGAGCAGGAGTGGTAATTCTTTGATCTAAGAGATACTTCAAAAACTGAAATAGTATGTCTTGATAATGAAGTGTCTGTCTAGCAAATAGCCTCTCCACTTTTCAAGGGCTTGTATGACAGCTAAGAATCCTTTTCATAATTAGATAAGGTATGGTGTTTTGGTGCCTATGTTTTGCTCAGAAATGTTATAGGATGCCCCATTGTTGTAACACTGTTCCAATCCCGTACCCAATAAAGGGTTCTTCAAAGTTTGGCATCTTGAGGACTGGTGCAAACATCATTGCCTTTTTCAATTCTTCAAATGCCTTTTTAGCTGTCTTAGTCCAAACAAAAGCATATTTCTTCAAAAGAGCAGCCAAAGGTTGACTGATCCTCTAAACTGTTTCAAATTATGTTTTGCTACTCCTTTGTCTGATATGATATGCCCAAGATATTCCACTTGTGAAACACCAAAAATACATCGTTAATTGATGGGTTTGTAAAGAAAGGTCGTTACTGAAACTTGGTTACTTCTGTTAGGCCTGTTATAATAAAACTGTGAATGTATTTTGAATGGGGTTGTCTCGTGAGGAAGGAAGAGAAAGATCAGACACACACAACACTTTATTTATTATTATTTTCCCTGATCATAAACTACAAAACACAACATATTTATACTAGATACTAGACTTCTAGAAGAAACTAAATCCATAACTGACCCACAATTTAAACATTAAACTACCACATAAAAAACTATAATAAACTGCTAGTTCAAATTCAAGCATATAGGTGCCTTTTCTTCATGTTTCAGCTGCCACTTTAATTTGACTACTTATTTGAGTTTATCTCAACAGTTACAAACATGCGTTGAGTTGTTTCAAGAAATGCAAGCCTCTGGGGTTCAGCCTTATTTTGTTAGCATTGTTTCTGCACTATCTGCGTGTACAAATTTAGGAGCACTTGGACTAGGCTTATGGCTTCATCGAATTGTTTTGTAGGGAAACATGTTGCGGGATAATGTTCGGATAAATGATTCATTGATTGACATGTATCGTAGATGCGGGTCCACTGAATTGGCAGTTCAAGTCTTTCACAGCATGTCCAAACGCAATCTGGTTTGTTGGAATTCAATTATTGTGGGCTTTGCTTTAAATGGAAATCCGCAAAAGAGTCTCTGTTAGGTGTAAAACGTGTAAAGGGATAAGTCCCAATGTGTTGGCAAATTGATTGTTGATTAGCTATAGTTAAGGGTGATGACATTTACCCAAAATAGATTAGTCGCTCTCATTATATATTCATGTATTTTGTACAAGAGATGATCAATCAATAAAAGACAATATTCTCTCAATCATGGTATTGTTAACCGAGTATTATGATATGTCCAAATCATGTTGCTATCGATTAGTATAGCTGTCATTATTGTATAGCCTGATTTGTAGGAATTAGCTTGATTTAAGGAGTTTACCCAAAATATCCTATGTAAACCTCCTATATATATACGCCCCATTGTCAGTATGTCATCAAGCAATAACATTAATCTTTATCACAAAATATTCTCTCATATATTGTCTTGCATGGTATTAGAGAACTACCTATCTTAAAACTCTAAATCCACCACTGCTCATCTCCATTCCGCTGCTCCTCTCCTCTCCTCTCCATCAGTCACACCTTATCAGGGCCGGCCCTGGCACCGGGAGAGATGGGCGACGGCCCAGGGCATCAAAGATTTAGGGGCATCATATTTTATATTCGTGTTACATTGAGGTAGAAAGAAAAAATGAAGAATTAGATCTGAAAATGAAAAGAGAAATGTTTGAGGAAGATGATGATGTTGAGGGAGAGAGAAAGATAAATTAAAATCAAAATATTATGTTAGTATTGTGTAGGGGACCCACATATTAAAAATAATTTTGCATAATAATCAATCGTTAACCAATTGGGCTAGCTCAGTTGGCCACCAAGGGTAACCTTGGGGAGGTTTCCTTGGAGAGGTATCAGGTTCGAGTCCCACCATGGACCTTCAGGGGCCCAAAATAAATAGAAGCAGGAGTGGGGTTTATCCCTAAGGAGAAAGGTTCGAGGCTTGCATACTGCCCAATTGGATGTCATTGTGGGCTCGGATCACTAACTATTAACTCACCGTTCAAAAAAAAATAATCAATCGTTTATCTCATTTTGTTACTTTTTTTATGGTTTTTTCATTAATTCTTTAGTTTTGTTTAGTATGGTGTAGCATGATTCATTTGTTAGCATATGTTCTCTAATATTTCAATAGGTAAAGAATTTTGACAAGTACTTTGACAAAAATATCATATTCCTATCAAAGTAGATAATTTAGTATTAAGTTTGTCATGATACTGTTGTAACAAAATTTTATGTTTATATAAGCAAAAGTTACATTAATATGTATAATGAAATTTTATGTTTTTATAAACAAAAATTTTATGTTGCCAACTTTAAATCCACTTCATGTTGCATATAAGAACTAATTCATGTAAAATTGATTACGTAAAACTTAATGAGTATACAAATATATGTGTCCTGTAATGGCATTTTATGCTCTATTGTTATAACTTAAGCTATATCATCAAATATTTTTATATAAAACAATATATAAATAACAATTTGTATCACCAAGTAACTTTATATAAAAAATTATATAAATAACAATTTATAACAATTTATATCACCAAATATTTTAATATAAATAACAATTTATAGCTTACGGGTTTTAGCTATGAGTTTGCATATTATAGTTTCTAGCTAACAACCTCTCTTGCCAAACATACCCTAATTTGTACCTTCAACTTTTTAAAAACGTCAATTTTTTGCTTTTTTACTTACACAAAAAATTTCATGTTTCTTACACACTACAATATCATTAAATGTTTATCAAAGATAAATTTGTGCGCCGATGAGCCGCTTAGCTTGGTTAGGTCCAAAATCCTTAAGGAATAGCATGTTGTTTGTTTACAAAGGGCATTCTTTTATCAACTCGCCCAGGGCATTCAAAAACTCAGGACCGGCCCTGCACCTTATACATCCCTATCCTACTCCTTCCATTCACTCCAACCTATCTCACCTCTTGATCTATCCTCATCATGACAGTCATCGATCCCCCCACACAACCTACCATTCTCCTCTCCGATAAATTAATGGCCATCACCAATCTCAACAACATCATTCCCGTTCAACTTGACGTGGATGAGATGAACTACGCATCATGGGTGTACTTCTTCACCCACTTTTGTCGTGGAAACTTACTATTAGATCACCTTGAAACCAAGAGTGGTCAAGATACACCAAGTACCTCTTCGCCTCCAGATGCAGAGTGGTTGAAATTTGATTCAATCCTTCTCTCTTGGATGTTTGTTACCGTCTCCAAAACCCATCAACAACTGTTAGTTGTTGCAAACCCTAAAACGGCTCAAGAGGCATGGGAAACTCTAGTTGCCATCTTTTCTGACAACAAAAGAACCCGATCCATTGCCTTGAAACGGAATTACGATCCTTGAAACTAGGTGATATGGGCATCGATGCATACTTTTGAAAAATTGAATCAATTGCAACAATCTTAAATAGTCTTGGTTCGCGTTTAGATGATGACGATGTGGTGACTTTTGCATTGGAAGGGTTGCCCGCAAGGTATGATAACATGGCCACAATCATTGCTCATCGGGATCCCTTTCCCCGATCTCAAAACCGTTAGATCCATGCTCACCACGGAGGAGATGCGTTTAAAGGCTCGTACTCAAGAAACTTTGTCCGATTCAACCTCATCTTCTCCCATGGTCTTACTAGAAAATGCCGGTTCCAACTCCCGCCGTTCATCTTCCTCCATGGAAAAAGTACACAAGCCGTGTATAAATTAGAGCTAGGGCTCATGTCGCTTTGGTGCATTGTGCAAATTTTTGCATAATGGGACGCATGGTATGCATGCTACTGTTAACTCTCAACCTCAAAAATTACCCAATACTCTATCCTCCAATGATATGGAAGCTTTACAACATTTGTTAGCCAAATTGGGTTGTACTAGGACCAACAGTGGAAACAAAATCACTCCTACGACCCTTGTTGCTTTTATGACCAGCCCACCAGGTTTTGACCAGTCCACTGCACCTTCTGGCCCTTCCATGTAGTACTTGAACCCTCCCCTTTATGGGTTGACAGGCCACACGATGGTCTACACCAATCCTGCCTAGTCCAACTACCCGGCAGTCCATCAGTTCACCCAGTCCACTTATCCGGTTCAGCAGGCAGTCCACAGTTTAGTAGTCCACAGTTCAGCAGTCCACTGTTCAGAAGTCCACCCGCAGTTCATCAACAGGGGGTTCATCAGTCCATAGTACAGTCCAACCAGGGGGCTCAGCAGTCCACGGTTCATTTTGGCTTTGGTACTCCGGTTCATACAGCCGGTATTCTTAGACCTGCTCCGGTTCATAGTGCCCAGTCTACTCCGGCAGTTCACCATGTTTCAGGAGGTTCGTTAGGGGCTCTTTCGGGTTAAGAGACTATTCTACCACATGCATTTGCCACTACCACCCTTCATGAACCCGCTCCTGGAAATTGGAATATGGATACAGGTGCATCTTCTCACCTAAATGACTCGGTCAATAATCTTAGTGATGTATTTAATTCGAGTATTTATTCATCTGTTGCAGTTGGCGACGGGCACACTATTCCCATCACCAACTCTGGCCATAGCATTTTACCGACCCCTTTTCGACCTCTTCACCTAAATAATGTACTTATCACCCCCCATATTGTTAAAAACTTAAGTTTTGTACGTCAGTTTGTTCATGAAAATTATTGTACTGTTGAATTTGATCCTTTTGGTTTTTCTGTTAAGGACTTTCAAACCCGTCAAGTGTTGCTCCGCTGTGATAGCACTGGTGACCTCTACCCTGTCACCAAACCTTTTCCCATTCCAGAAGCCTACCTCACAAGTCAATATACGTGGCATCAAAGCCTTGGTCATCCAGGAAGTGAAGTGTTGCGTCGTGTTATTTCTAATAATTCTATTTCATGTAATAAAATGAAATCTCCCGTGCTTTGTCATGCTTGTCAGCTTGGCAAACACGTGCGACTTCCATTTACTAGTTCATCTAATTTAGTTCAAAGTTGTTTCGATATTGTTCACTCGAATTTATGGGCTTCCCCAATCCCGAGTTTGTCTGGTTTCAAATATTATGTTATTTTTCTGGATCATTATTCTCAGTTTGTATGGCTTTACCCGTTGGTGTACAAATCTGATGTTTTGTCCAAGTTTACATTATTTTGCACCTTTGTCAAAACTCAATTTAACCGTGAAATCAAGTCTTTTCAGTGTGACCATGGAGGTGAATTTGATAACCATGCTTTTCATAAATTACTTAACAACAATGGGATACAATTTCAATTTTCCTATCCCCGCACCTCACAACAAAGTGGTAAATCAGAACGGATGATTCGCACCATTAACAACCTTATCCGCACCTTGCTTTTTCAAGCCCACCTACCCCCAAACTACTGGGTCGAAGCCCTCAACATGGCTGTTTACCTCTTAAATATCCTACCCTCCTGTGCCTTTGATAATGAAATTCCCTTTCACGCATGTTTAGCACCCCACCTGACTACCGTATTTTATGTGTTTTTTGGTGTCTTTGTTACCCTCACATAGATGCCAACCACAAAATCGGGCCACGAGCCACACCATCCATATTTTTGGGGCATGCCACCAATCATCGTGGCTACCGTTGCTTAGACCTAAACACTAACAAACTCATTATATCTCGCCATGTCACCTTTGATAAGACAGTCTTTCCCTTTGGTACCGCCACACCCAGTGTGAAACCATCCTATGACTTCTTGGATGATTCACCCAACATCATTTCCAGCATCATAAAACTCACCCCAACACCAACTCCATCCTCACAAACATCCATTCCTGAACCACCAATCCCACCTACTTCCCTCACTTCACCTGTACTAGACTCTCCACCTTCTCCCACTATGGCATCCCCAAACATACTTACCTCCCCACAACTCACCAACCCTCCTATACAACCTACGACCCCCGTTTACGTTTCCCAACCTACCCCCTATTGTTAAGCCTACCCCAACCACGACATCGGTTCATCGCATGGTTACACGTTCCCGTGTCGGGACTACCCGTCCCAATCCTTGTTACGCTTGTCATGTGTCATTAATATCCCCTTTACCCCGATCCTATAATGCTGCTTTCCACGATCCTAATTAGTTAAATGCTATGTATGATGAATTTAATGCTCTCATTAAAAGCAACACTTGGATTCTTGTACCCCGTCCCACGGATACCAATATTGTTCGCTGTATGTGGTTATTTCGTCACAGGTACTTGGCGGATGGTACTCTCAGTCGCTACAAGGCTCGCGTTGTCGCAAATGGCAGCACTCAGATAGAGGGGGTTGATGTTGATGAGACCTTTAGCCCACTTGTTAAACCTGGCACTATACGCACAGTTCTCAGTTTGGCTGCTTCTGGACATTGGCCGGTTCACCAGCTCGATGTTAAGAATGCCTTCTTGCATGGGGATCTATCTGAGACTGTTTACAAGCACCAGCCCCCTGGTTTTCGTGATACTGAGCATCTGGATTATGTATGTTTGTTACGCAGATCACTGTATGGGTTGAAACAAGCTCCTCGGGCTTGGTTTCAGCGTTTTGCTACATATGTTCTTGGGATTGGTTTTATACACAGTCGGTGTGACTCCTCCTTGTTTAGCTATAATCAGGGGACTGACACTGCTTATCTATTATTATATGTTGATGATATTGTACTGACTGCTTCTTCTGATGGATTACTTCAACATATTATTGCATATCTTCATAAGGAGTTCTCTATGACAGATTTAGGATCATTAAACTATTTTTTGGGCATATCTGTTACTCGTGACTCTTCGGGTATGTTTTTGTCGCAGCGCAAGTATGCTACAGAGATCCTTGAGCGTGCTCACATGGTTGATTGTAATTCCAGTCGGACTCCGGTTGACACTGAGTCTAAACTTGGAGATGATGGCATTTTGGTATCTGATCCCACATTATATCAGAGTCTTGCAGGGTTACTTCAGTACCCCACATTCACTCGCCCTGATATATCTTATGCTGTACAGCAGGTGTGTCTCCATATGCATGATCCGCGAGAGCCTCATTTCTCTGATCTCAAACGGATTTTGCGCTACATCTGGGGTACTTTGGATTATGGGTTACAGTTGTATTCTTCTTCTACTAACTCATTGTTTGCATACTCTGATGCTGATTGGGCTGGTTTCCCAACTACTCGGAGGTCCACTTCCGGCTATTATGTATTTCTTGGCAACAACTTACTCTCATGGTCCTCCAAGCGCCAACCGACTCTGTCTTGTTCTAGTACTAAGGCAGAATATCGCGGGGTTGCCAATTCAGTTGCTGAAATGTGTTGGTTGCGGAATGTTAGTGTTGTCTACATGTCCTCGAATCCGGTTCAGCATCAACGGACCAAGCATATCGAGATTGACATTCATTTTGTTCGGGATTTGGTGGCTGCAGGACAAGTCAGAGTTCTTTATGCACCTTCTCGCTATCAGTTTGCGGATATTTTCACAAAAGGATTACCATCCGCTCTATTTGAAGAATTTCGATCCAGTCTAAGCATCCGGTCCTATCACTTTGAATGCGGGGGAGTGTTAACCGAGTATTATGATATGTCCAGATCATGTTGTTGTCAATTAGTATAGCTGTCGTTACTGTATAGCCTGATTTGTAGGAATTAGCTTGATTTGAGGAGTTTACCCAAAATATCCTATGTAAACCTCCTATATATGTACGCCCCATTGTTAGTATGTCATCAAGCAATAACATTAATCTTTATCACAAAATATTCTCTCATATATTGTCTTACAGGTATCACGAGTCCATTACTGATCCTAAAACTCTAAACCACAACTCTTCCGCCGCCGCCTCCGGCCGTCGGCTACTCGCCGGAGGTTCGGAGGGATCCCTTAAATAAAATAGTGGATCTTTATGTTTTTCTAGGAAAAAACACACCCCGTTTGTTCGGAAGGTTCTTTGGGGGTTGAAGTTTTAGAACCAACTTTCGTTTTCTCATCTTTCTGTGTGTCAAAAAAAATTATATTGTTTGTTTGTTGGTCGACTGTTTGTACGAATTTGTTGCCAGTTGACTAAAGTTGACCGTTGGTACCAATCCCTAATGTTGACCGTTGGTACAATAAGATTACGAGTCAACTTGGCCGACCGTTGGTACCAGTCGACTAAAATCGATCGTTGGTACGGTTTTGTTACGAGTCGACTAAAGTTATGCTTTGATAACATCAAATTAGCCTGGTCTTTTATATATCAAATTCCCGTGTTTATGGCCTCATTTGTATTAATACGATACTTAATTCGTTCATATTCGTTCATAATTGCATTACAGGTTAAATGAGGCATTAGAGCGGAAAAGAAGTGATAAAAGGCCAAGAGTTATATTCTGAAGATTGATTTACGAGGGCCTATGAATTATTTGTGAAAGTTACGCCGCAACTGACTAATGGTGTTACGGCGTAAATATGAGCTTTGAAGGATACGGTGTAACCAATTCTTATGGTTACGTCGTAATTATTATCTTGAAGGTTACGGCGTAACATGGCCATTTAGTTACGCTGTAGAGATTAGTTTGGAGGGATAAGTATGAGATGACGAAGGATTACGGCGTAACTTGGATAATTAGTTACGCCGTAATTAATTACTTGGGCACAAAGTTTCGAGGTCCAGGGATTAAAAGCGGCAAGTTTATTCGAAGTTTATTAAGTACAAGGACTTGTTATAAAAGTAACAAGAGCGATGAGGGACTAAAAGTGTCAACTAGAACAAATAAGTTTCAAGAAAAGATGTTGACTACAAAAAGTACGAAGTTGGTATATTTACTATTAGTTACGGCGTAACTACGTAACTAATACATTTGATTACGACGTAACTTTAGTTACGACGTAATTAATTTATTTAATTACGCCGTAACTATGTTGGGGCCTATAAATACATCCCTAAATCTGCATTTTTGAGTATCTCTCTTGACCCCTCTCCTAGGGGTTGATTAGGGCACCACTCCAGGGCATTTTTCAGCAGTCCGAAGCCAGTTTTGAAGGAAGAATTCACTCGCAATCATCATCATTATTAGCTCTACATCAAGTAATTTGTATCAAACATTATGTTCAATTCAATTTATGATTTATTAATTTTTGTTGGTATGATTTACTATATGTTTGGCTAAGCACCCTGGTGCTGGCCTTGTTATGATACCTTAATTGTTTTGTTTACGTTTATTTTATTTTCGTACAATTATTTCTAAGTGTATGCATGCATAGTTCTTTGGTAGTCACCCCTGATTTGGTAGTTTTGAATGGCGGTAGAGGTCAATTGCCTAGGAGATATGACCAACTGACCCTAGGTGAGCGGACTGAGACGAGAAGGGTAAGATATGACCAACTGACGACCCTTTCTACTTGTGCGATTTGACCAACTGATCACCTATCGTTCGGATGAACTTAAGAACTGGGGGTGTAGTGTCTAAGTTCCTAACGGCCGAGCACTCACTATTTTGAATCTAGCATGTAGCGGTACTTAATGACTTGGCTTAGGGGACCAGGAACAACAGGACTTATGACGGTGCACCTGATTTCTCCTGTGGTGGCATCTTTGCTGATAGGTTAGGGCGAATTGACCAAATGATGTCCTCTCGAATTTGACCCCACCTGAAGTAATTGGAAGTAAGTAAACGTAGACATAACTAGCTAGGAGGATTAACTAGGTTAGCACCACTCTCCTTCATTGATCACATTTCTTGCCTTTATCTGCTTTCTTGTCTTATTAGTTAATTTATCTAAACCATCTAAAAATCGTGACATAGACTTAAGTTAATTTCCGATCCTCGTAGCTCTTGGGACGACCTCGGTTTTACCGAATACTACACTACACACGACCGGGTACACTGCCCGTTAGTGCATTAGGGTAGACCATAGGTATAACGAGTTATTATAAATATTAAAACCTGGTCAGTAAAACCTGCATCATGCTTTTATTATGGTATGTTTAATAAGGTTTTCCTATAGCTTTATTTGAAGAATTTCGCTCCAGTTTGAGTATTCGGTGTCCTCCCGCTCAAACTGCGAGAGAGTGTTAGCTATAAAACGTGTAAAGGGATAAGTCCCAATGAGTTGGCAAATCGATTGTTGATTAGCTATAGTTAAGGGTGATGACATTTACCCAAAATAGATTAGTCTCTCTCATTATATATTCATGTATTTTGTACAAGAGATGATCAATCAATAAAAGACAATATTCTCTCTATCAGTCTCAAGTATTTCTATTGGATGCAAAAAGACGACCGGTTAAAGCCAGATGGAGTGACTTTTACAGGTGCTCTTACTGCGTGTAGTCATGTTGGGTTGGTCTATGAAGGTTTGAAACTCTTTGACATGATGATTAAATATTATAGAATATCCTTAGAATCGAGCATTATGGATGTTTAGTGGATCTTTATAGTTGTGCGATCTTGTTAGAAGAAGCATCAGATGTTATAGAGAGTATGCCGATGAAACCAAATGAAGTTGTATTGGGATCCGTTTTAGGAGATTGGCACAAGGCGAGCAATGTGAAAAGAAGAATGAGAAATAGGGGTATAGAAAAGAGTCCAGGTGTCAGTTCAATTGAAATTGATGGAATTGTTTATAAGTTTGTGGCTGCCGAGCAATCTCACGTGAAGTCAGACTATACTTACAAAATGCTGGACAACCTATCTTATGAACTAATGATCTCCGGGTATCTTCCAAAAGTTAATGTGAGGGAACAATGCGAGTAAACAACAAGACTTGTATGCAACTGTAGCAGTCAGGTACATATTATTTTTACATGTTGTACCAGTGTACTAAGATAACCTTATTTTGTCATATATTTGGGCTTTACATGTAACGATAATGATAGTGATGCGAAATCTTCTTGGAAGATATCATCAATTTCTGGGCCGTCCTTGTTTGATAACGTAAAACCATTCCCTTAATATCTGAACTCAACAATTAGGGGTATATCAAACCCAACATCTTAGAATAACAATATAGGACAGAAATAAAGTTAAGGTGCCACAACTAGGAGGAAGAAACATAGCAGATAAGCCGGTTAGGAATAAAAAAGACTTGCCAAACTAGAACCAGCCTTGTAACTGTAAGTAGAATAACCTGCAAAAAAATATTGTTTACAAAAGTTGCTAAAATCCCCATTACAGAAGTCTAGACCCGTTAATAAGTACATCATTTAAGGCCGACATTGATTGGACTTACATCATCATTTTAAGTTATTAATGTGTTCTTCAAGTCATGATCCCATGAACACAAAGGTATTTGTCAACTTGAGCTTGATTTTTTATACCTTCGAATCCTAATGAAGCGGGCTGAATTTGCTGATTATTTCTCACCTCTTTAAATTGTTGCATATAATTAATAGCCGGTTTTGACTTTGTATGCTCTTTGGCTCATTAAGCTAGATAAAGGTACATAAGAATTGTAGACTTTAGCTAAAGGCATGTGCTTCATGGCTTGCCATAATACAAGAACATGTCCAACAAGTCCTTGGTGTTTTATAAATGAGGAAATTGCAAAACACATTCATTTGGTTTGTCCATATCGCATGCAATCCCTATAACTTTGAAAGTGTAGGCGCAAGTCCGTGTGGGGGACTTTTGGTTCAATTTTCGTCGCTGGCCAAAGTGAAATGGCTGAAATATCCCAATTCAACCTTTTACCTAGATGTATTTTAGTCATTTACTGAATGTTGAAGGGGGAGCACATTTGAAGTTATTGGGCCTGTCATTTGGAAAAGATACCCGCACGGTTTTTGCAATTTACTCTTTAAAAATTAACTATGTTTTTCTTTCGATCTTTAAAATATGCCAAAAAGAAAGTAACAGCTACATTTTGGGTAGTATATATTCAGCGCCATAGTTGAGGGCGTGCAAGGTGAGTGACCGGCTCAGAGCCCCAAAATTTTTAAAGGCCCCAAAATTCGTCCTGTTAATAATTATATGCATGTGTGCACATATTTTTTACGAAGAAAAAAGTATTTAGATGATAAAATATCATAAATGAGTAACATGTTAGAACGTTTAGATAACTAATTGCATTATATTATCTTATAAACGGTGACACATTATATATAGTGTAGTGTTCAATGCAGAACCATTAATTTGTACAGAATTTTACAGAACCATATAAATCAATCTGGGCCAGTGAGAGAGTTTGATCAAAGGTCAAGATTAAAAGTGCCAAAATTATAATTAAATAAAAGATGAGGCAGTCTTTTTCAATTAAATAAAAAGCTTAAAGGGTATTATGGGTACTACAAATTACTAGTAATTAATTTTAAACCGTATTATACTCGGATCTAACTTTTCTAACTTCTTCCCAAATCTCTCTCCTCCACCAATAAAACATAACCCTAATCCTCCCACAGCCTCTAAAATTGAACCTTCGCCACCTACCACCATCTACACGTCCAACACAATCACAATGACGTTTACACAACACGCGCCTGGTTACACCAACCCTAACGGACCAGAACATAACTATGCTTTAACATGATCGGGTCCGTCGGTAGGATATGGCGACAGTGGTGTGGTAAAGCAGAAGAGAGGACGGCCGCGGACGTATCCGATGGATGGATTTGTAGCTCCGACAGAGAAAAAAAGTTCCAGTGAGTTTGAGTCTCCAGCAACGACGGATGGGAAGAATCTGAGAGGGTGACCCAAAGGAGTGCTAATAGATGCCAAAACAGTTTTTACTTCAGGTATTTATATTTCTTTATTACTTTGTCAAAATATTACACGTTGCATTTTCATATATAATTGGGATTTACATCAAGGTGGTAGGTAAGCGGGCAACAAGCTGCGCCGCCACCCCTTTCTGAATAGCAAACCCTATTCTACTAAAAACATAATCGTGACCCCTCGGGGCTGAAATATTGCTGCGAACAATCTTACGAACCCGATCCAAGAAGCGCACAGCTTCAGGAGCTAAGGAACCAAAAGTGTCAAAAGCAAAAGGAACAAACACGTGTTGAGTGAACTTTTTGTCAAAACTTTTTGTTTATTGTTTTTATCAAAACTTTTTGTCACGTTTTGTAAAATTATTTATATGGTTTATGGTAACTCACTGCTACATACAATGTCATGAACATGAACTTGTTATAATATTTAGTGAAAACAAGGTTTGGTTTATGGTAACTCACTGTTACATACATTACTACTACTAGTATTTAGTGAAAATAAGGTTTTGGTTAAGTCAAGATGTGTGATGGGTTTGGTAATTATCTTTAAAGATATGTTCTTATAAAGGACACAACCTGAGATCTTTGATGTGTTCTATTAAATTTTTGAGTCTTGAAAAGTTTTGTTTTATAGAGAAGGGTTTGTAATAGTGGGTGTTTGTCATTGGTTATTCCTTGTTCGAAGTAACGTTGAATGTGATAGCTTGTGTAGATTGTTAACGTTATTATTTTGATAGGATATTTCTTGTTGATGTTATTAGTTTGTGTAGAAGTTAAAATGGTTTGAGACTAATATAGATCAAGTATTTAATAAGAGTGCATATGTGTTTTTATAGTTTATAAAGTTTAACTTAATGAAGTGCATATGTGTTTTGTTAGTTTATAAAGTTTAACTTAATGAAGTTCATATGTGTTTTATGTGCCTAGAGTTTGATTTATGAGTTGTCTTTCCCATTATTATGTTGAGCATGCTCACTTTGTCATGTTAATTTAATTCTCATTGTATTTGTTTAAATGAAATATTTTTTTTACTAGTTTATGTGTGTTTTAATTGATCTTTGTATTGGTTGATTAAAGTAAAACTAGTTCTTTTTTAATATATATTTGTTTCAGGTTGGCTCAATCATAGGAAAATAGGAAAGACGGTGTGATGAAGATCATCTATGAATGCACTTGTTTTTTAGAAGGCGTGATGAAGATCTACGAATGCACTTGTTTTTTAGAAGGCGTGCACATATGTTCTCTAGAGGCGTGCATATATGTTTTTAAAAGACGTGCATATATGTTGTAATGATTTTAATAATACTTTTTTTTTTAATTGTAATTTATTCATTAAAAAAAACCATGATATTTATGTTCTTGATTTGTTACAAACTTAGAGGTTAGATGTATATGTTTATGTCTTTTATTATAAATTTCGAAGATTAAAGAATGTACACAAAAAACATGTGCAATTACCATTTAAGTAAGAAAATGTACCCTAGAAACATATGAAGTTTACAATATTTAAAAAAAAAACACATATGCACTTGTTTCTTTTTTAAAACATGTATGTTCGTTAAAAAAAAATCCGAAATTTAAGTGATTAAAAAAAACATTTTTTTAATTAAAAAAATTAAATAAAAAAGTGAATATGTGTTTTACTATTTTGACCTTTTGAATTAAATAAAAATATTTAACAATACTAAATTTTCATTGGCCCAAAGTGGTTCTGTAAAGTTCGGTACAAAAATATGGTTCTGCATGTCACACCCCCAAATTACCTGTTTTGCAGCGGAATGGAATTCCTGGGGATTGACTGTCATAGCATCACAATCACAGTTATATTGAACGACCTAAAGTGTCGTTTGGAAAATACATCGTTTGATTTAATAAAATAATCAGAGTTTACAAAGTAGGTCCCAAATGTAAATCAACTTGTGCGGAAATAAGTTTGTTACAATTCAAACGATGTTTTAAAGTACGTAAAACCCAAGTGAGACGCGTCGTCATCGCGACTCCATGATGTGTCCAAATGCATGCCATGAAGTGAATGCCTTAGAAACCTGAGATAAAAACATGCTAAAAGTGTCAACACAAAGGTTGAGTGAGTTCATAGAGTTTGTTTTGAAATGTAAAGCCTTCCAAAAATCGTTTATGCAGCAAAGGCATTGTAAATCCACCCAGTTCCAAGTTCCGCCCATACAAAACTTGCAACCTGTGTGTTCACAACCCACTGCCAAAATGTATATAGTTTATGTTCAAACATATGATGTCAAATGTATTCACAATAGTACCTAACTCGACGTAGAACGATAGCACTTAATCAATAAAACTAGACTTAATGTATCAGTAGTCAACTGATTTAGAACGTTATACGAAGTAGAACCATAGCACATAAGCAATAGCACCTAACTCAATGTATCAGTAGTCAACTGATTTAGAACGTTATACGACGTAGAACCATAGCACATAAGCAATAGCACCTAACTCAATGTATCAGTAGTCAACTGATTTAGAACGTTATACGACGTAGAACCGTAGCACGCATACAAGAGTGATATAGTATAACCTTTGATTTAGAAACAATGGTAATCATGGTAGCATTTAGCCTTAAAAATCTAAAGTACTTATGAAAAATAGTTAAGCATGTATCTCCCCCAAAACAGTACAAAACAATTGAAAGTGGGGCTATGAAAACTCACGGTATTCCGTAATAGTTTAAAGTACTTGTGAAAAATAGTTAAGCATGCATCTCCCCCAAAACAGTTATGAAAACAAGTAAAAGCAGGGGCTATGAAACTCACTTGGTAAACTGATGAGATGACAAGAGTGAGTACACTGAGGTATAATGTAATGCGTCAACCGGGACCTATTACGAATGATATGATATGTCATGTGTTGCAATGTAATGTTATGCATGCATTTCGTATGTTATTTATACCATTTGCGGGTTTTGAAAATATACTTTTCGTCGAAAAATGCTCGTTTGACGTCTTGACCAATCAAAAATCACTTTACAAGTTTTTACGTCAAAATGCCATCCTACAATGGTTTTATAATGATTTATGGTGAAATTATCACTTTTCGTCGTAAAACAATGTCGTCGGAATTTTCATGAAATTAATAAAAATGGCTTTGGAAAACTAGTCGTAAAATGGTGTACGTCGATCGTTAGAGAACGAACTCGACGGTTTTGGAAAGTTTGTATCGATATCTAGAAGTTTCAGTTCAGGAGTTTTCGTCAAAAAGGTCTCGATCATAAAGATATTAAGGGTTAAAGATAGTGATTTTGTTGGATTGTTGTGCAGAAAATGAGTTTCGGCCAAGTTTGAACATCCGTAATTAATTTACTACAACTCCGCTATACAAACGGCTTGTCGTTTTGAAAAATATGGCCGGTGAACTTAATTTTACTAGAAGACATTTCGTTCCAAAAAGTTTCACAACCTCGTTAAAAACAGCCGCAAACATGGTCGTTACAGCTAATGTAACACTTGTAACGTAAAAATAATATAGTTTTTCAGAAAATAATAGTTACGGCAAGTTTATGAAAACGTGCATATCTTTGTCGTTTCAAATCCGTTTTCTACGTATAATATGTCCTTAGCTTCGTATCAAAGTATACTAATATATTTTTGACAAGTCGAAATAATTTGTGAAGCTTAAGGCTCGTTTTTGACCCGAATAGAGTAAAAACAGCTTGCTGAATTTTCTGAAAAAAATACGTTTCGTCGTCAAACTTTAAAAATCCATAACTTCTTCGTTATAACTCCGTTTTTATCCGTTCAAGCGGCCACGGATTCGTTTTAAAGTATATTTTCTAAATATCAAGGCCAAAATGTCGTACCAACTGTCGGTTTTTCCAGAAAATCGAAATAAGAACAGAACATAAATTATAGTTATCGAAAATAGTTTTTCTCGGACAAAACCTATTCTAATCCCTTCAAATCAACTCCAAAGCTAATCTAATCCTACCATACACCTTCTTAGGGTGTCATGGGTTCCTAATCACCATCAAGACCAAAGAATACCATGGGGATAATTATAGGATGACCAAATATATATATATACTCTAAAATCATGTTAAAAATGGTATAAATCACATATCATGCATGCTTGCTCCAAAAATGAAAATATACATATGTAATGAAAAGGAAACATGAAAAATGAAATAAACATGCTTACAAGTGAATATGATGAGGTGCAAAGAACAAGGTTTAGCCTAAACACTCTTGGTTTTTATTTCAAAACCTTATAAAGAGTGTGATTCTAGATTGTAAATACTTGCTTGAGAAATTTTTGAATGATCCCTTGGAAAGACCTTGTAGAACCGGTTTGAGAAGAGAGAAACCAAGAGAAAACACACTTTACCAATTAAAGAAAATGAGAAGAATGAATAAGAGAAATGAGTTTGGAGTATGTATATGGACAATCAAGAAAATTTTACCAATTCATTTAATGCCCAACCCCCCCCCCCCCCCAAGGCCGGTTTTCATGGATCTTGTTTCTCAATTATATTTTTTTTTTTTCTTTTTGTAATTATTGTATATATACTTGTATAATTTGTCAAAGATGTGTAAGTAATTGTGTAGGGAAATGTACAAATAAAGGTAAATGGTAGTTTTTGGTACAAGTAAATTTTTAATAGATCAAAATAGAGTATAATGACTTTATAAAAATTGTAAAAATACATTCCTTGTGAAATTTGAGTGATAAAATAATTATCGTATAGTTTTTAAGAAAAACGTCGTAATAATATAAATTTAACGAATTATACACAAAATAAATTTAAAACATTAGGTAAACTCAAAATATAGTTTTTACAACTAAATGTAAGTTTAAAAATATGTCGGGATCATTTTTGAAAGTAACGGATTAAATATACAAATAATAACTCACGCGATTACGTTTATTTAATATAAAATTTACGCGTTTATGGTGAAATGTAAAATCATGAATGAACTAATGTGTTGCAAATGATGTTAATGAAATGTAGACTAAACTTAGTCCATATGAAATGTACGTGATGATATGATCATGAATTCGCCGCTAAACCACAAAGGTTACGCGAATTTGGAACAAGTAAACCAAGTTTACGATAAATGTTGAAATAGTGAAGCATAAATTGTGTCAAGAAATGACCTGAAAGTACGGGTTGTCACATTCGCCCATCCAAAAAGGAATTCAGTCCCTGAATTCAATCGTTGTTAGTCTATCGGGTTTAGGGTTTGATGTGGCAAACTTTCCCATTCCCGAGCAAAACCCTCAAAAGACTTTTTACCAACCAATTTTCACTTAATCTCACAACTCATCAAACAAGAACTGTCATGAGATTAGGCTAAATTGGTTTGAAGGAGGACTTTTGAAAATTTGGCTCGATTACGGAATTGCTTACACATATAAGCCTACTACTCCCTTCATTGCATGATTCTTCCTGAATTAGACATAGGTGATCAGGCTATGTATAATTTAGGAGTAACTATGCAATGCTTGGACTAATCGACTCATATGTTGTTTGGTGTTGAGTCAACTGATGTTAAAATTGTGATGAACATCGAGGAGAGAAGACATGGAGAAGTGTCGTTAAAATGATAGTTAAAGTAAAAAGAATTAAAATCCTCGTAAATGATAACAAATCGGAAAGAAAATAAAGTACGATAGATGAGAATATTTTACAACGAGTGGTTTATCAAATAGAAATACATCTTAGGTTATAAAGATTCGGATACGATGGAAAACATAAACTTAGTACGACATAGTACATAAGGAGAAATAAGACTGTTAGTTTCCGAACTTCTTCAGTCTTCCGCGTCGTTGATACCTTGACGAGCTCCTCCTCCTCCTTCTAACATATATACATTCCCATGAGCACCTTCGACTTGTTGACCTTGGTTTTGAGGACATTGGTTCCGATAGTGTCCTTGTTCCCCACATCCGAAGCACGTAACTATGGTCTTGCCCTTACAGTCCTTAGCAAGGTGTCCTACTTTGTGACAGCTAAAACATATACCACATGGACCATTATGATGTAGCGTGCATTGGTGGCATCGCGGTAAGTTTCCTGCATAAGCTCTTCCCTTTGTTGGTGCAGCAACATAGACCCTGGCGACTTCTTGTCTTCTATTCTGTTGTTGATGATGGTTAGTGTTACGGTTTTGGTTGTTGTTGATATAACCTCTTTGGTCATTTTCCCATTTTCTTTTGTTGTTGTTGATTTGGTTATCGTCGTTGTAGTTGTTGTTTTGGTTATTGTGGTAGTTGGTGCGGTTGTTGGTATTGTTGTTAAGGTTGGTGTTGTTGGTGTTGCCCCTCTTTACTACTTGTGCCATGAGCTTTTGAGACAATCGAATAGCTTCCTCAATCGTTTGCGGGTCAGAAGAAGTCACGTCGCCTTGAATAATCTCGGGAAGTCCTTCAATGAAAGCCTCCAGTAGCTTCTCATTATCCGAAACCATAGATGGGCATAACACGGCCAATTCTTGGAACCTTCGAATATAAGTATCAATGTCGTACCCAATAGTTTCCAACTCATAGAATTCGGTCTCCAACTTCTTAACCTCCGTACGCGGACAAAACTTCTTTGTTACCAAACCTTTAAATTGCTCCCAAGTGAGCTTGAAAGCATTCTCCATTCCCATCGGTTGAGCATAAGAATTCCACCATGACAATGCTCCATCCAGTAATGTACTCGTAGCAAATTTGACCTTGCTGTCATCCGGACAGTTACATAGCAAAAACACCGATTCCAATTTTTCAAACCATCGAACCATGGCTGTGGCTCCTTCGGTACCTCTAAACTTCGTGGGATCTCCACTTTTGAAATTCTTATACGAACAGCTTTTAACTCCGGACCCTCCTGCATTTCCTGCAGCAGCAGCAAGCCTAGCGACTTCAGCAGCAGTCGCGGCCTCAGCAGCAGCAGCAGCCACCGTTTCCCTTTCAATCCTTAATGCCTCTGCTACACTATCCCTTACCAACTTTTGAATAGCCGCTTGGGTCATTACAGGTGTGGCTTTCTTCGGCGCCATATCTTCTTCAAAATAAAAGGAAATGTGAGATGTAACAAAGTCCTATGTTAATAATAAGCGCTCTAAAGAGATGTGATAAGAGATGATAAGTTTGAGGTTATTTTTCGAAATGATCGACGGGTTCCGCAAAGGTGGGTTATGAGGTGTCGTAAGTGCTTCAAGTGTATAATGGTTTAGTGACTTAATGTGTTAGTAACGTGTAACTCGACATGTTAGTGATGAAACAAAGGAGTGAGAGTGACTTTGCCCTACTTAAGGGTTTATCTCGGCATTCGACGTTATCTGTGATGAGTCAATTGATGTAAAGATTGTGATAGGGAATAACAAGGAATTCTCCACATTAGAGTATGAGAAAAGGATAATGGGATGGGTATTTAAAGGCATCCATGTGACAATCGTTATGAAATGAAAGTAATTAACTCGAAAAATGTACGTATAAATCGCATGCAAAGTGAACATGTACTTATGATGAAATGATGAGATGCTATGGTGATGTAGTTATAGTCTAGGGTCAATGATGCAACCTAGTTCTCTATAACTGAAGCTCTGATGCCAATCTGTCACACCCCCAAATTACCTGTTTTGCAGCGGAATGGAATTCCTGGGGATTGACTGTCATAGCATCACAATCACAGTTATATTGAACGACCTAAAGTGTCGTTTGGAAAATACATCGTTTGATTTAATAAAATAATCAGAGTTTACAAAGTAGGTCCCAAATGTAAATCAACTTGTGCGGAAATAAGTTTGTTACAATTCAAACGATGTTTTAAAGTACGTAAAACCCAAGTGAGACGCGTCGTCATCGCGACTCCATGATGTGTCCAAATGCATGCCATGAAGTGAATGCCTTAGAAACCTGAGATAAAAACATGCTAAAAGTGTCAACACAAAGGTTGAGTGAGTTCATAGAGTTTGTTTTGAAATGTAAAGCCTTCCAAAAATCGTTTATGCAGCAAAGGCATTGTAAATTCACCCAGTTCCAAGTTCCGCCCATACAAAACTTGCAACCTGTGTGTTCACAACCCACTGCCAAAATGTATATAGTTTATGTTCAAACATATGATGTCAAATGTATTCACAATAGTACCTAACTCGACGTAGAACGATAGCACTTAATCAATAAAACTAGACTTAATGTATCAGTAGTCAACTGATTTAGAACGTTATACGAAGTAGAACCATAGCACATAAGCAATAGCACCTAACTCAATGTATCAGTAGTCAACTGATTTAGAACGTTATACGACGTAGAACCATAGCACATAAGCAATAGCACCTAACTCAATGTATCAGTAGTCAACTGATTTAGAACGTTATACGACGTAGAACCGTAGCACGCATACAAGAACAATTGATATAGTATAACCTTTGATTTAGAAACAATGGTAATCATGGTAGCATTTAGCCTTAAAAATCTAAAGTACTTATGAAAAATAGTTAAGCATGTATCTCCCCCAAAACAGTACAAAACAATTGAAAGTGGGGCTATGAAAACTCACGGTATTCCGTAATAGTTTAAAGTACTTGTGAAAAATAGTTAAGCATGCATCTCCCCCAAAACAGTTATGAAAACAAGTAAAAGCAGGGGCTATGAAACTCACTTGGTAAACTGATGAGATGACAAGAGTGAGTACACTGAGGTATAATGTAATGCGTCAACCGGGACCTATTACGAATGATATGATATGTCATGTGTTGCAATGTAATGTTATGCATGCATTTCGTATGTTATTTATACCATTTGCGGGTTTTGAAAATATACTTTTCGTCGAAAAATGCTCGTTTGACGTCTTGACCAATCAAAAATCACTTTACAAGTTTTTACGTCAAAATGCCATCCTACAATGGTTTTATAATGATTTATGGTGAAATTATCACTTTTCGTCGTAAAACAATGTCGTCGGAATTTTCATGAAATTAATAAAAATGGCTTTGGAAAACTAGTCGTAAAATGGTGTACGTCGATCGTTAGAGAACGAACTCGACGGTTTTGGAAAGTTTGTATCGATATCTAGAAGTTTCAGTTCAGGAGTTTTCGTCAAAAAGGTCTCGATCATAAAGATATTAAGGGTTAAAGATAGTGATTTTGTTTGATTGTTGTGCAGAAAATGAGTTTCGGCCAAGTTTGAACATCCGTAATTAATTTACTACAACTCCGCTATACAAACGGCTTGTCGTTTTGAAAAATATGGCCGGTGAACTTGATTTTACTAGAAGACATTTCGTTCCAAAAGGTTTCACAACCTCGTTAAAAACAGCCGCAAACATGGTCGTTACAGCTAATGTAACACTTGTAACGTAAAAATAATATAGTTTTTCAGAAAATAATAGTTACGGCAAGTTTATGAAAACGTGCATATCTTTGTCGTTTCAAATCCGTTTTCTACGTATAATATGTCCTTAGCTTCGTATCAAAGTATACTAATATATTTTTGACAAGTCGAAATAATTTGTGAAGCTTAAGGCTCGTTTTTGACCCGAATAGAGTAAAAACAGCTTGCTGAATTTTCTGAAAAAAATACGTTTCGTCGTCAAACTTTAAAAATCCATAACTTCTTCGTTATAACTCCGTTTTTATCCGTTCAAGCGGCCACGGATTCGTTTTAAAGTATATTTTCTAAATATCAAGGCCAAAATGTCGTACCAACTGTCGGTTTTTCCAGAAAATCGAAATAAGAACAGAACATAAATTATAGTTATCGAAAATAGTTTTTCTCGGACAAAACCTATTCTAATCCCTTCAAATCAACTCCAAAGCTAATCTAATCCTACCATACACCTTCTTAGGGTGTCATGGGTTCCTAATCACCATCAAGACCAAAGAATACCATGGGGATAATTATAGGATGACCAAATATATATATATACTCTAAAATCATGTTAAAAATGGTATAAATCACATATCATGCATGCTTGCTCCAAAAATAAAAATATACATATGTAATGAAAAGGAAACATGAAAAATGAAATAAACATGCTTACAAGTGAATATGATGAGGTGCAAAGAACAAGGTTTAGCCTAAACACTCTTGGTTTTTATTTCAAAACCTTATAAAGAGTGTGATTCTAGATTGTAAATACTTGCTTGAGAAATTTTTGAATGATCCCTTGGAAAGACCTTGTAGAACCGGTTTGAGAAGAGAGAAACCAAGAGAAAACACACTTTACCAATTAAAGAAAATGAGAAGAATGAATAAGAGAAATGAGTTTGGAGTATGTATATGGACAATCAAGAAAATTTTACCAATTCATTTAATGCCCAACCCCCCCCCCCCCAAGGCCGGTTTTCATGGATCTTGTTTCTCAATTATATATATATATATATATATTTTTTCTTTTTGTAATTATTGTATATATACTTGTATAATTTGTCAAAGATGTGTAAGTAATTGTGTAGGGAAATGTACAAATAAAGGTAAATGGTAGTTTTTGGTACAAGTAAATTTTTAATAGATCAAAATAGAGTATAATGACTTTATAAAAATTGTAAAAATACATTCCTTGTGAAATTTGAGTGATAAAATAATTATCGTATAGTTTTTAAGAAAAACGTCGTAATAATATAAATTTAACGAATTATACACAAAATAAATTTAAAACATTAGGTAAACTCAAAATATAGTTTTTACAACTAAATGTAAGTTTAAAAATATGTCGGGATCATTTTTGAAAGTAACGGATTAAATATACAAATAATAACTCACGCGATTACGTTTATTTAATATAAAATTTACGCGTTTATGGTGAAATGTAAAATCATGAATGAACTAATGTGTTGCAAATGATGTTAATGAAATGTAGACTAAACTTAGTCCATATGAAATGTACGTGATGATATGATCATGAATTCGCCGCTAAACCACAAAGGTTACGCGAATTTGGAACAAGTAAACCAAGTTTACGATAAATGTTGAAATAGTGAAGCATAAATTGTGTCAAGAAATGACCTGAAAGTACGGGTTGTCACACTGCATTGAACGTGCCCCTATATAACAGTCCTTATCGAAAGACCTCATTATTTAATTTCATCCAGGGATATCAAAAATTTCATAAATTCATGGAACAGCCCTGTATATATTAAATCTTGGTATATCTAAACTTTTGTGTCCATACGAGTTTGATTTTCTTGTTGGGCTTTAGACCGTTGGATAACGGTCAATTTTCTTCTAATTTCAAATAGCCGCTCTGTTTGAATTTAATACATGTTACAGAGGTAACGGTCAAATACCTCTCTATAAAGTAATATTCCTTGTTCACCTAAACATGTAGGCACTCCCTGAATTGAGTTTTCATTATACCATTGATGACCGTTACCCAACGGTCATATAAACTATTACTCCGTATTATTCTATAAATTGAAAATAATTCTAACACACAGTTACACACATTCTTTAGCCTATATATATATATCTACAAATCCTACCTATGTCACATTTTTCATTCTTCTGGCATTCCTACCTCCCAACTAATGTGGATCACTTTGTAATTCATTATGTTTTTATGTCTTTATGATCATCATAAGGCTGCTACAGATGTAATTGGATGGAGGAACGTTGCAGCAACAAATGTCCATCCACTATTGGCTCAGAAAGTCTCTAAAGAAATAGGTGTGAAGAAACATTCTCCCTTGGTTATTTCAAACTTTTCGTAGACATATCTTTTTATATTCATCTTATACATTGTGATTAAAACTTGGTGTATCATCAGGATTTCATTCGCCAAAAGTCAAACTTGGTGTGGAGAAATCAAACCATATATTGAGTGCATCATGTATGAGGACAACCTCTCAAGTTGCTTACCCAGCTTGACTCAAGTTGTCTCATCCTCAACCATTGGATTAAAATCAAAGGTCAAGATTAACTTTAATCTCGACCATTGATTTTAATCCGATGGTTGATGATCCACCAACTTGAGTCAAGTTGGATGAAGCAACTTGAGAGGATCCTTGTCCCATGTATGATGGTTGGTCGTCTATATGTGACCTGCAAGGTTTGTTTTGTTATTCAGTAGTATAATTACACTTACAGGAACTTATTCATGTGCATATATGATTTTGTAATTATGTATGTATCTCTATGTGCTCATTTAAGATCCTCAAGAACTTCTATACTAGGACCTTGTCTTGATCTCATGTCGGTAGTAGTAGATGAAACATGATCAGTGCTTAAGAATAATGAACACAATCATTTGGATAAAACAATTAATTTATAAACAATATAATTTACGAATACTTTCATAGTTGGTTTGCATATAATTTCTTAGGAATTACGAATCATGGAGATAACCTTTTTAAAGCTATAATTATATCCATGTTTCCATATATAATTCTGCCTATACTCATCGTGAAACTTGCATTTAGTGATTAATTTAAACAATAAATGACAACAAAAATAGCTTACTAGTTCAACATACTTGATACAATAATTTCTCAAATCTTACTAAAACACATATTAAGCATAACTTTTGATATATGTGGTGTACCTTTATATAAGATCTAAAGTCAATCTTCATGTTGTCGTACAGACACACCAATGTGGAGAAACGGACCACCATCGTAGCCAGTGATGTGCAATGTGTGTGGATCACGTTGGAGGACTAGAGGGACTTTATCTCTCTATGTGGCGAAACACCGGCAAGGAATTAACAATGTCTTTTTTTAATGGCACTTTATTTTTAATGATATAACGATCTACTAAGAAACTAGAAACGGAATAATACAACAAGAAAGATTACAACTAGTTTGTACAAGCCTGATTAGCATCAAAGTAGGATTTCCTTTTTTATGCCTATGGAGGATCCAAGAGTGGGAAAGCACTTTGATCTCATCAGCTAGAGTGTCTTTCCGCGGGAGTTTAACATCAAAGCAAACTCTATTCATAAATCTCGATAAGATCCAAAATGCTGTTTGGATAACATCAGAACAGCCTTTCAAAAAGTTGTTTAAGTACAGCAAATTACACCACGAAGATAAGCCTTGATTTCTCTAGGATAATCTCCAACATCCCACCAAGACGAGACCAATATCCACAACTCAACAGCCACCGGGCATTCGATGAACAAATGCATTGATGTTTTGATGTCGCCATCACATACCAAACATCTTACAGAATCCAGATCGATTCCATTTTTATTTTTATCTAAATTAACCCTGGTAGGTAATCGATCCATACAGCATGGATGTTAACCTTAATGGGAAGATGTTTGTTCCACCTTACTGGATCAAGAGATGATGACAAGCACGAACTTTTAACATGTCTAAAGGATGAGACAGAGAACAAAAGGGATGGATCGATTGTGTAGTTCCAAGCAGGGGCGGACCTTAATGAGGGCAGGGGAGGGTCCCGGCACCCCCAACCTTTACGACACCTAATGTAAATATTGTAGGTTTTAGGGGTAATTTAGTTGAGGTTATAAATAAATCTCCGATTCGGCCCTCCCAAAATAAATGGCCAAGTTCCGCCACTGGTTCCAAGTATCAGGGGTGTTAGATAGGTTTAAGTCACTAAGCTGGAGGAGCAGCCCGTTGGGTTGTTGACTTTCGGGCCCATCTGTAAGGAATTAACTATGTCAAGACCGAAGAAACTGATAACTCGGCATCATCGTCTCATGGGCCTAATACAAAAGGTAATCACAAAAGAGAACTAATTACTCTTTATTTGTATTTACAACTAAGGTTTTGTAACACTAAGAAATCGAACCGCAAAGTTACTATTTTTGCTATCATTGGTAGGTTGAGTATGTTTAACGGTTTTAAGTTAAGCACATTCTTAAAAAAATACAAATGAACTACTAGAATATCAAATCTTCATACATAAAGAGATAGCAATAATTATTCTAAAGTAATCATAAATCCTACTAAACTAAGAGATATAGACATATTAAACGAAGACACATTACATATTAAATGAACATCCAAGAAACGTTTATTAAATTGTCATCTTGTGACTCATGTTTTTTGTCTAGTGGTATGTTTTGTGTGAAGAGCTTTTTTTAGCTGCTATAGTAAGAAAAAATAGTAATTCTGAATTGAATGCCCTCTCAACATTCATTCATTAGTAGTTATCCAGAGTGCTAATTATTGTGTGTATTCTCAGGATTTTGTTCCATTTCAGTGGCAAAGTTCCAATTAACACCGGTGCATTTACGTTTGCATTCTGTTCATCCACATCAAGCAAGCAGTGTCTCCCCTCTCGTGCTTTCTCATCTGTCCCTAGAGAACTATTGTGTAGCTACAAGCATACTTCTATACTTGTATGTAATGTAAAATAAGAATAAGATTAAACTGCAAAAATCATGCTTGTGGTATGTTTAATTTGGCTCTAGACATCCCATGGCCAATGTCCTCCACTGTACGTGGGCTTAGAAAGTCTCTAAAGAAATGTTTCTGTGTGTGTGTTATTGTTATATGCATTTACAGAGCATGCGCTGTTTCGAATCGTCATCATTGTTCACTTTTCTCTTATTGGCCACTCTATCATGCATGCCAAACCTTTATTTCTCATCTTAATATTAAGCATCATTCCTGTGTGTAATGTCGGTTTTAAAGACCTTACAGAAAGTTTTATTGGTTATTTGGTTGCAAAGTGCACACAAAGATCTGAAAAACATAATTAAAATATATGTCAGGACCTGACAGTAGCCAATAGAGATGTTATGTACTTATGTTGAGCATACACGATAGATAATTTTCTCAAATTATTTCCATCATTATTACCCTTTGCATGATCCACTCAATATTCTTCATGGTCTAAACCAGTCTTGTTTCAAGACTTAACTTGGTCAACGAAATCAGTACATTTAGGTAAAGATAAATAGATAATCCAAAAATATACGTGGAAGAGATCCGGTGAGAAGAAAAACAAAAATGCGAAGAATAAGAAGGATTTTTAGCCACACATTTCAAATAAAAAGAGATAATTTTAAGTGAAGATGCATATGAAATGTGTGATTATGGTTTCTTCTCACATTTCTCATTTAAAATTTTCTTCTCATTTTATCCTAAATTTTTTTAATTAAACTTCAACATATACTAAACTTGAACAATTTTTTATAAAATCAGACGTTAATCAAAAGTATTCCAATAATTGGCTCATTTTATTCGCAATTTAAAGACCTTTCAATCGGTAATTTTTATAAGGAAATTACTAAATATTTGTTAGATATTTGATAAATAAAGTTTTTTTATATAAAAAATCGTAATTAGCTAAAAATATGGGGTAATTTTTGCAACGTGCCATATAGTCTTCCATTTTTTTATTACTTCATATCTCTTCAAATATCAAGAGACGATTCCATTTAGAGCAATGCCTTTGCAACAATGTCAGCTTAACAAGCCCACTTTTTATATTGTTCATAAAGCAAGTACGCAAGTCAAGAAAGGCAGACGGGCATACGTTAAAACACTCATGGTGTGTGTTAAATAATCGTATGAAGATGCTTCGGGACAACGCGCACATGAAAATCCTCGAGTCGGCGTTGATGTAGGAAAATCATGACATTATTCAAGTCATGAAAAAATGACACTTATGCTGCGTGCAAATCATTATTTTTTGTTTAATTATTATTTTTGGGAAAAATCTATATGAATAAATTTTAATTTTTTTTTTACCCAAATCATATTATTTAACAAAGCCCAAAGGTCACCACGTACAAAAACCCTAATTACACACCTACCTTTCAACAAACACGCCACCACTTTGAAGATGACATCATCATCTATTGTTTTTGATGAAAATTTCGCTAAAGGAGTTTTGAAGATGGTCTCATCATATTTTGTTGTTGATGAAGATATTGCAGAAGGACTTTTGAAGATGGCACCTTACGTGGTTGATTAAAATGAGTTGCGTGACCGCGTGTTAAAAAAGTTAGACAATTTGAAAAGGCGTGTGATAGAGTGGGAATTTTCAAACCCCCCCACAGATGAGGATATAGTGTTTTCTAAAAATGTCTCTAAACTTCTCGAGTTTATGCAACAGCTCTACCAGACGTTTGTAAACGGGGTATCTATCTATCCATATCTTTTTTTTTTTTTTTTTTTTTTTTTTTTTTTTTTTTTTTTCTCACAAAATTATTTGATTTAACTTTCATTTCATGCAGCCCCCTTTGACTCCAGACTCAGCAGCTCTGGTATATATTATATCTCTCTTTTTCGATGTTGGCAGTGTTATTTTTTTGCGTACCTATAATCCTTTTATTTGGTGTATGTAGAACATGTTCATTTTGGTCATATGTATGATGCAATAGCTGTTTTGGTTGAAATCATTTGGTGAAAATAAGCTGATTAGAAATCTGATGCACGTTTAAGTGTTGATACTCTATTTGTCTTTTTTACTGATTTTAGTCACCGTCTTTTTATGTCTGCAGTTCATAATTGGTGTTTTAAGTCATCTTTAGTGTTTGTTTTAAAAGCGTTTCTGAATATTGGGTTTCCAGAAGCCATTATTTATTATGTTGATGTTAGTTAGTCAATATGTTGAAGCATATCCAAACACAGACTCTTTGTATTGTTTTGTCAAAGCTGCTTACTAGATTTTGATTTTTTGAAATCACATAATGTTTTCAACTTGTTATGTGGCCCTTGCAAGCATAAGGTGTGTGAAAACAACATCGAATTAGCCATTAGGATGGTTCTTGGTCTTGAATCTTTATAGCTGATAAAGTTAAATACTTGAAAGAACCTACATTGAATCACGGGGCTTCTTGTTTGGCCTTCCTATATAAACCACAAGTCTTGATCCACACGCACTGAAACAAGAACAAAACAAGTAAAGCTGGAACAATCACAAACAATCACGCACGAGTTTTCCTGGAATATGCTTTCCTGTTAATCAGAAAAATACAAGCTCAAAAAACTGATTGGTTTTTCATGTACACAACCACAAGCTCGGCTGTTGTATATATAGGTGTTTAGAATAAGCTTTCTAGTCCTACTACAATTTTAATAAAGCAAGATAGTCCTTAACAAATAAGGAATCATAATTAAACTAGAATTGTAATCGTCCATATGCTTGGAATCTGTTTGTCTTCCCATCTGCTCGGTCAGACATTATGCCAACATTCACCCCCCTAATTTCTGACTCGAGATAGGGAGGTCTTCAACTCCGAGTAACTCTTGCATCTCCTTGAACTTAATCCTTGCAAGAGCTTTCGTCAGAATATCAACACGCTGCAACTCACCTCTTACAAACTCAACTTGTACTTGGTCTCTTTCAACACACTCTCGGATAAAATGATAACGTGTGTTTATATGCTTGCTTCTTCCGTGAAAGACTGGATTTTTCATAAGTGCAATAGCTGATTTGTTGTCAACAAATAAGACCACCACTCTTTCTTCCATTCCGGTTATTTCACTCAACAACCCACGTAACCATATCCCTTGACACGCGGCTGAGGTTGCAGCCATGAACTCGGCTTCACAAGACGATAGAGCCACCGTGTTTTGCTTTTGTGAGCACCAAGTGATAGGTGATTTACCTAGATAAAATACGTGCCCAGTTGTGCTTCGACCATCATCTTGGTCCATAGTGTCACACCCCCAAATTACCTGTTTTGCAGCGGATTGGAATTCCTGGGGATTGACTGTCATAGCATCACAATCACAGTTATATTGAACGACCTAAAATGTCGTTTGAAAAGAACATCGTTTGATTTAATAAAACAATCAGAGTTTACAAAGTATAGGTCCCAAATGAAAATCAACTTGTGCGGAAATAAGTTTGTTACAATTCAAACGATGTTTTAAAGTGCGTAAAACCCAAGTGAGACGAGTCGTCACCGCGACTCCATGATGTATCCACATGCATGCCATGAAGTATATGCCTTAGTTACCTGAGATAAAACATGCTTAAAACAGTCAACACAAAGGTTGAGTGAAATTCATAGGTTTAATTAATTCGTTTGAACACAATATTCGTAGTGTGAGTTACGTTGCTTCACACTCATCGTTGAAAACAAAACAGCATTTATTTCACTAAGTTCATGACAACCAAAGCGTAAACCTCGTACCAATAGAAATTGGTAAAAATCGTTTCATCGCAGCCCTAATAGGTAAACTTGCCAATTTACCTTAATGATTCAAATATAGTGCGCTCGATTTCCCCTAACTGGGTCAATAATAAGAACGGGAGTGTTAATTCCAATAGGCCTATTCACAATATTCGCGCTCACTCGCAAGTGACTAATGGTGCATGATGTAGGGACTTCAAACATGGCAAATACTTAGTGACAATAAAACATTTGGATATAGCATACAGTTCAAAGCATTTGTGTTCGAATAAAAATAGTTGAGCATGTATCTCCCCCGAGAGTTTGTAAAACAATAAATAGTAGAAAGTGGGGCTATGAACTCACCTGTTGCAATGATTACGATGACAAAAGTGGATACACTGAAATGTAGCGTGAATCTCGAAAATGACCTATTATGAATGATATGATATGTAATAAGTCATGATGTAATGCTATGCATGCAATTCGTATGTTATTTATACCACTTGTGAATTTTGAAAATAATACTCTTCGTCGAAAAATACTCCTTTTGACGTCTTGACCATTCTTAAATTACTTTGCAAGTATTTACGTCAAAATGTCATCCTACAATAGTTTATTAATGATTTATTGTGAAATTATAACTTTTCGTCGTAAAATACTGTCGTTGGAAATTTCATGAAAGTGACTAAAATGGCCTCGAAAAGCTAGTCGTAAAATGGTGTACGTCGAACGTTAGGAAACGAACTCAACGGTTTTTGGAAAGCTTGTATCATAATCTCAAAGTTTTGGCATT
The DNA here is from genome assembly GCA_019973895.1 of Chrysanthemum seticuspe. NCBI lineage: Eukaryota > Viridiplantae > Streptophyta > Magnoliopsida > Asterales > Asteraceae > Chrysanthemum > Chrysanthemum seticuspe. The sequence continues at coordinate 7,369,446 of BPTQ01000003.1, read as the reverse complement.
TAAGTTTTTATCCTAGAGGTCTCGTTCTTAGAGAAAAATATAGGTTAAGTATGGTGATTTTGTCCAAAATGTAGTTTAAAAGTGAATTTCGGCAAAGTTTAAGCAACCGTAGTTAATTCATTACAACTCCGCTATACAAACGGTTGGTCATTTTGGAAAATATGCTTGGTGATCTCACTTTTATTAGAAGACATCTCTTTACAAAAAGTTCTACGTCAACGTTAAAAATAGCCTTCAATATGGTCACTTGTTTACCGTAACACTTGTCTAATAGAAATAATATAGTTTTTCTTAAATAATAAAGTTACGGCAATTTTGTGTAAACGTGTATAGTTTAAGTTCTACAAATCCGTTTTCTACGTATTATACGTCCTTAGCTTCGTATCAAAGTATACTGATATATTTTGATAAGTCGAAATAATTTATAACGCTAAAGACTCGTTTTTGACTCGTACAAACTAGAATTAACATGCTGAAATTTCAGGATATATATATATTTCGTCGTCAAACTTGAAAAATTCATATCTTCTTCGTTATAGCTCCGTTTTAATCTGTTCAAGCGGCCACGGTTTCGTTTTAAAGTATATTTTCTAAATATCTAGGCCAAAAATTTATGTCTACTGTCGGATTTTCCAGATTTACAAAATAAGGACAGACCCTTTTTAAGACTTGTCGAAATGGGTTTTCCTCGTGCTAAACCTATTCCAATCCATTCAAAACAACTCCGAAGCTATTATAATCCTACCATACACCTTCTTAGGGTGTCATGGGTTCCTAAACATCATCAAGAGTGGTATATAACAAGGATTAATTATAGGATGACTTATATATGTATAACTCTTAAAAACAATGTGAAAAGTGGTATAAACATCCATAAGTCTTGCATGTTTTGCTCAAATATAATGAAATGAATATGAAATAAGTATGAAAGATGGTGATGTATATGAAATGCTTACAAGTTAACTTGATGAGGTTAATAGAACAAAGGATTTTCCTAATCACCCTAGGTTTTTATTTCAAAACCTATACAAAGAGTGATACTAGTGTGAAATAAAACCTTGTCTTGAAAATTTTATGATGAGCCTCCTTTGATCCTTGTTTGGCCGGTTATGGAGAAGAGAGGAGAAGAGAGACTTTTGGTCTTTTACACTTTGAGATAATAATGAGTATGTGTTATAATATAATAATTTTGTAAAAGTTTGAAAATATCACAAGACAAGATCCATATTTTGTGGAAAATATTATGGTGGGGCGTGGGTTTTATGACAAGAAAGGAAAAGTTGGCCATTTAGTGATATTTTATGTGACATAATGTGTAGTTTGTAAATTTAATTAATTATTAAGTGTAGCGTTAGCTAGAAATTGATTTTAACGGAACAAAATAAAATGTATCGAAGTCATGAAAATTATAAAAAAAATACATTTCTTGCAAAATTTGAGTGAAATAATAATTATCTTGTAGTTTTTAAGAAAACCGTCGTAATAATATAAATTTAACAATTTATATACAAAATAAATTTAAAACACTGGGTAACTTCAAATATTATTTTTATAAACTTAATGTAAGTATAAAAATATATCGGGACAATTTTTGGAAGTATCGGATTAATTGTTCAAAATAATAACTTACGCGATAGCGTTTTTTTTTTAATCATGAAAATTACGCGTTTAATGTGAAATGCAAAACCATGCATGAATTACTATGATGATAATGATGCCAATGAAATGTAGACTAAACCTAGTCTATATGAAATGTCCTTGATGATATGATCATGAATTCGCAGCTAAACCATTAAGGTTACGCGAATTTGAAACTCGTAAACCTAGTTTACGATAAATGATGAAATAGTGAAACTTGAGAAATGACCTGAAATTGCGAGTTGTCACATTCGCCCAACCAAAAAGGAATTCAGTCCCTGAATTCAGTTCGTGTTAGTCTATCGAGTTTTTGAGTTTGTGATGAATAACGAGGAGAGAAGACATGGAGAAGTGTCGTTACGGGTATCGATGATTGAGAGTGTACAAAACATCGTAGTAGAGAAAACATTGGATGAATATCTCCGATGAGCATCACTTTGACTGCTTGGAATGTGTGAAAATTTTGCTTGCACTAAGATTTATAAATAACTGCTCCCAACATAACATGATCCCTCCAGAATTAGACATAGTTAGCTAGGCTATGTATAATTAAGGAACGATAATGTGACGTTCGGTTTAGTTGTTATAACTCTCAATGTTTACAAAGATTTAAACCGTGTCGTTAAAATGGTCGATAAGGTAAAAAGGAAGTAAAATTCTCGTAAGTAATAACAAATCGGAAAGAAAATAAGTACGATAGATGAGAATATTTTACAACGAGTGGTTTATCAAACAGAAATACATCCTAGGTTATAAAGATTCGGATACGATGGAAAACATAAACTTAGTAGACATAGTACATAAGGAAAATAAGACTGTTATCATTTTCCCATTTTCTTTTGTTGTTGTTGATTTGGTTATCGTCGTTGTTGTTTTTGTGGTTTCGGTTGGTGTTGGTGATATTTCCTCTCTTTACTACTTGTGCCATAAGCTTCTGAGTCACTCTAATAGATTCCTCAATCATTTGTGGATCAAAAGAAGTCACATCACCTTGAATAATCTCGGGAAGTCCTTCAATGAAAGCCTCCAGTAGCTTCTCATTATCCGAAACCATAGATGGGCATAACACGGCCAATTCT